>JAVQJS010044652.1:0-12222 GCA_036024795.1 Galaxias rostratus | reverse complement strand
CATTATTCATTTTGGCAACCAAATGTGGCTAAGAGTGTGGTATCCTTGCACTGTGCAGGCTACAGGACCACCCCTCAGGGAGCAGCAGACAGTGTTTGTTGGGGTGTGATAAATTGGCTGCATGCTTGAACCTAAAGGTTGGCAAATTAACAGTTAATTAGAGGTTGATACATGGCAGATCAGCTCAAGCCCTCAGCTGCCTCGGCCCTCTTCCCCTATCTGACTAAGGCAAGTGTTTATGCGCGAGTAACAAGTGTCGGAGCGGACTGCCTTAGCGTCTGCATCGTGTCACACAACCCGATTGCTCTCAGATGTGTCCCTCTCCTTTCTGGCCCTTCCCCCCGTTTAACCCCGGTCTGCGTTTTTCCGGCCGGCCCGTTCCCTCCGCCTTTCCACACCATGATTACCAGCCATCAACCCGACTCCAACTACCTGGCACATAAAACATTTATGTTTGCAAATAAGTTGAGTAAGTACAAAGGTTTACAATATGTATAATATAAACGTATATAGACTATGTATCCATATTTAAATATACTTACATCGTTCACTTGTTTGGGGGGTTGAAGGTGGTGGTGGTTGGTCATGGGTCGTCGACAAAAAGACTTTTACTTCATCAGTTGAATACTGTTTGAGTAACGGGGAAGCTCATGGTTTAAGCAGAAATTTCTTAGGATAATACATTTTTGCATTATGATTCATATTTAGCCTAAAATTGCTAAATATAGTGAGGCCTTTTTTGTAATTATTAACAAACCTAATAATGTTACCTGCCAACTGCTTAAATCTGTTTAAAGATCATCTCTTCAGTTACTCATTGGTAACAAGAATAAAGTAATATGTTTAAAGTAGTTCATAGAATTATACAAACATTAAAATACTCCTTATTTATTATATGGACAAATATAGGAATATCAAGCGACCATTTATAAATTGCAGTACATCTGAATGTAACCGCAGCAGTTGTATCATGTACTCATATATTGGATGTGACATTTAACGATAGAATTACAAATGAACAGAGCAGCAACTGTGCCTTGTTATGTATGTTGTACCCTTCTATAATGGACATTTAAGCATGTGCTACTAAGCCGACAAGACCGTGTTTGAATTTGAGGTTTTCGCGACTGTGTCCGAGACTCGTTTATGTTTCAACAGTGGTGGGAGAGGCCAGGTGAGAGACGGAAACGGGAGCATGCAGGCACATTCATTACTGTATGTTTGGCATAAATGGAAAAATAATGTGTTTCGATTCCCTGAGTTAGTGCCAGAACAGCTCTCCCCTTCATCAAGGAGTCAGGCGTACCCTGTGTACACAGCTTCTCCACCGATATGGCTTCGCTGACTGGCTGCTCCCAGTGAGATTTGTTTGAAATAGAAACTTTTTCAGCCTCCCCTCGTTTCTCCGTGGTAATATCATTATCGTCGCTTGCAAATGTGTTTAGGGCAAACCATGGTAAAAATATGATTTGTACAGCACGCACAATACAGAGCACATTCATTTACATGAAAATCTTTCTGTCTTTATCCAATTTCTTTAGCTTAATGGCCACAAATCCGCCAGCTTCTCAGAACAAGACTGGAAGAAAAAAAATCGAATTTCTCAAAGAGCAGAGAACCTGGGAGGTGTCTATTAGCCATAAGTTCTGACTGATATCACTCAACTGTCCTGGTGCAGACCCACCACGCAGGGTAAACTTGAACCTGGGGGCCTTGGTGGAAAAGACACTCCTCAGAGGACCCCCCCCCCTCTGTATTAATTCCAGCTGCTCAATTCTGGCTGCTGGAGTTGCAGCAGCCAGCTGGTTTCGCTGTGGATCAGTGTGGATCCCTCCATTCTTCTTTGAAAATATTTAATAAACGCGAGGGATGTCATTAATACAAGAGCCCGGTAGTCATAGCCAGGCCACTGTCCTCAAAGCTTCGTTATCTGATGCCAAACGTCCAAATGTTTGTATCCCCATCCTATCTGAGATGGCCAACACACTATTTGAATACTACCGTCACAACTCTTAAGGGCTCACGTTCAAAATGAACGAAAGGAAAACGTTTCACTAACGTCAGAAATCAAGTCGGAAATGTCACCTTTCGCAATGTCCTGAAAAGTTAGTCAATCATACCCCCCCTTTTTTTTCCCCAACGCGTTGCAGTAAAATTAGAAACCTGAAAAATACAGAGGTATAAAATATGAAGGAGGTGGAGGGGGGGTCAGCATCTGGAGTCAGCCAAACAATTCCTGACAGAGCCGTGCCTCCCCTGGCCATTTCCCTCCGACAGCAATCAGGCCGAATCAAAGCAGCTGCTCTGTTTCTGAATACTCCAATTGCTCTAATCAACACCGTTTACCGAGAGACCCAGGCAGTACAGTACTTACCGAGCCCGCGCTGGGTGGGTGGTGGAGGCAGAGACCGCCATTCAAAAAGACCAGTCAGGAATAATAACACTTATTTTATTAGGCCCGTTGGACTATCGCCAGCGATGTTGAAAATCTTGCGCATGTTTGAACGCACGCAGGCCAGCGAGCCATTTATGAAAGTGCTGTTCATTATATTTATATGTTTTTTTTTACATAGCCTTGCACAGATGGAAAGTGGGAAAAATGGAAGAAAGACAAAACAAGATAAAATACGAGGGTTCTGTTGAAAAAGGAACTGTCACATCATTCTCTTGGTTCTGTTACTTCACAACAGCTGTTGTGTCTATTGTATATGACAATCCCAGTCTAAACAGAGTGGCACTAATCCGCCAACTTCCATGCACTCACGTGACAACTATTCAGGTTAATCTTTTGTGTTGAAAGCCGCGGTGAAATGATCCAAACAAATGTCAAGGAAAGCCTCTCCTGCACAACTGCTTTGAGCACCGCGTGCGCGCCGTGGTAGGAGAACGGCACCAGTTGTTCGGACTTGCCGATATGACCTAGCGCTGACTCAACTCTCAATCCGTCCTGCGAACCGGAGTCCGCTCGCTGCTTGCCTTGATCACGTTATTATCCGAATCCTAACGTTTTAACAACACAGAAGAGGAAGTACAAGCGAGCCCTGACAAAAAAAAAAAAACAAAAAAAAAAAAGCGTTTCAATGTGGTCTGGCAGCGTGGCCCTGGCCCTGTGAGGGACTTCCTCTGTGAAGTATTTAATGTTGGAAGCGCTCGCTCTCCAAACACGGAGCACCTGGGACAACAGTTTAGGTTCCCGGCCCAGTGTTAATCAGCGGCGGAGTAAGCTGGCCATCAGTGGGACCCATAAGAACACAATTAATACCGCCGGGCTCCTCTCTGTGAAGCTGTGCCGCCTCGCTTGTGAAAGCAAAACACAGAGGGATGCGGCTTTCATACGTCGATGCGGTTCTTCTTCTTGATTGCCGAAAGGAGTTCAAAGAATTCGTACCGAACCGATGTGCAAAAACATTCCCAAGGGGCCACACGTCGATCCTTATGTTGAGAGTGAATAACGTTTTCTGTGTTTGTCAGTCAAAATGGGCCTTGCTGTCAGCTGTTTTTAAAACATATTCATACATGTATGATAATCACGAGGAAAGCGAAAAAGTGTTTTTGTGTGCATATATGCAGGACTCATTCACTGGTATGAACTAGCACTTAGCTGGTCAGCTGTCAGACGACGTGCCATACTTTCCAGTGTTTCGATTAGCCCTGTCCTCCTAATGAAAATTACATTCGAGTTCCTAATTATGGTGCTGAGGGATCTTTTATCCACACCGACATGTGCAAAAAGACTGAAGACTAATCGCTTAGTTTAAAAAATGCACACCGGCAGCATTTGAGAGGTCAGTTTCGTTATTAAGTTAATGCTCACCACCTTTTATGGAATTATCATAATTAGACTGACCATTAGCCTTAATGGGGAGTAATGGCCAGTGAGCTGGTATTTGGTTGAACAACACGCCAGAGGCTGAGGTGTATGATTACGTCTCTATATTAAGCCTCATTTCTGGAAGGTAAAGAATGTTTCCAGATCGCGGCAAATTTTGGCTCGGCACTGATTCCGTTTCCACATCGAGTGGAAAAGAGACCACCCACTAGGAAAAACACTGAGTGACTCCGCTAGCGGTATGCAAATAACACGTCACCAATAAGATGTGTTTAACGACTACAATGTAACCTGGCCTTGTCAAGAGTTCAAGATGTTACTTTCTGTTATGTCACTCAAGGACACTAGCAAATAATAGACAAGTTACACACTAACTTGGGGGGGGGGGGGGGGGGCACATGGTTAAGGCTGTTTCCCTTGTTATGTTTTGCAGTGCTGATTTTCATGCACAGCTCTAATTGCAATGCTTGTCCTCCGTTCCCTTTGGGATGGCACTGCATTTAACTAAATGCAATAAGTGACGGTGTCTCGGCGCAAAAACAATCGGCCGAAATCTCCCACGCAACCAAAGGTCCGCGGAAAATCCCACCAGGCTGATGTAACACCGTTTGGGGCGAGATCTCGCATGTCCACCCGTTGCTATCCGAATCACGTGAAGTGCTGTAATTACTGTTTCGAGGGGAATTCCTCTCCCCGACAGCTTTTGTAAACACAACTAATAATGAGTTTAATTGCTGTACAGGTTGAACGGTAAGCAGTCATTTAGAGCCTGAACAGCGATGGACTCCCATGTGTTAAATGTGGATGAAGTGTCACTGTGTCAGGAGATTTACGACGCATTCGCATCTAGCTCAGTGCCAGCGTTTAGCGACGGAGCTTTAGCACGGGCCATTTGCTTCACACAAGCAGTATCTTTCTTCCTTTTACTTGCATATTGTCAATCTTTATGAATCCGTTTTGGAGAGTGCATGGGTCATGTTAGAAAGATTGCCCCTCCCCTCATGGTATCCTTTCCTTTAGAGTTTTTAAGATATACAATAGATTATTTTACTCTCTGACAGTCTCAACTTGTGCACTGACTCTAGAATTAGACCTAGTTTTATTTAATTTATGTTTCATCTGATGTTTTTATGGAAGATGACAAAAACTTTTATTAAATGTTTTTGAAGAATAGTCTTCGATACCAGGATGGACAGCAAACAATCCCAAAAGAAAATTTGTATGACGATGTTTTTCCAAAGATACAATCATTACTGAGCAGAAAACAGATTCTAGATTACTGGGTGGTGGGGGGTTAGTGTAACAAATATCTGATCTGAGTTTTAAGGCACTTTTGAATTCCACAGGACAAGCCTTGACCAAACTCTTAACAGACCCGTTGACATGATTTATTTATCATCTCAAAATTAGTCTTATTGTTGGGCACACGTTTCCCGGTAAGTTTTTCCCACCTGACATGTGCTGGCTTATCAATGGCAATCTTTCTGCCTTTTTAAACGCATGAGCAAAAGTCAACCGAAAAGTATGCAGATGTTGAAAGTTAGACATGAAATCCACTGTGATTGTCAGACCTGCTAATTTAGCGTGACTGAAGTTTCTACAGTCATCCCCTCGCTTCTGCTGCAGTCAAGCTGAACGTGTGGATTTTTTTTTTCACTTCCTTTTTAGAGGCACGTGGTGAAGAATTAATTGTAAAGTAATGTTCCATCTGCAATTAAAGTTCCACAGATTGCATCTAAGAAACAACGATCTGAAAATATTTCATATCATAACATTGTCTCCTAATTTAGTAGGCCGCAAATCCATGAAAATCACTTTAGGCTAACCACTGTATTTTGTTTAAAATGTGCTTTTAACGCCAAGTCAAAACGCTATTGGGATAGAAATATTATCTGCACACGCAATCTGACTGTATTTTAGAAGTATAGAATTACCACTGGTTACTGGCATAAAAATAGGAGCACATTAAACACATTTAGACAACATGACAGGCATGTCAAACAACAGGCTATGCTAAAAGAGCAATGACCGATGGAAATGTCCCCGCATCAACCAATCATAACTGAGTTTCTCAGTTTAGTTTCTATGTTTGTATCTGTTGATATTATAGTGTTGCATTAATAAAATTGTGTTATTTTGTCCTGACAGTTAGCCTCTATTTGTTTGTTCGTAATGTTTGAAAACCAACGTGTCAGACATCGACGACTCGAAGAACAAAAAGTTTTTTTTGGCTGTGCTCTTACTCCGAGCCTGACATAGGCCTTACAGTCTGTTTGTTCCCCTTTGTTACATGATTAGGTGCATGCATCTTGCGTGGAGCAGCTGAGGTAATGCCGATATCCACGTGCCACTGTGAGGCTAAGTCAGCTCCCATCTGGGATCGGTAAGAGTCTCTCCAGTCCCCCCCCGAGACTTTAAGATCTTCACTGATTACATGTGGCAGCCTCTGACCCACTCTGAAGACCCTCTCCTGCCATGGAAGATTGACGATTATCGATGCAGAAACCTTTGTTAATTCAGTGTACAAGGTTAGCAACGAGCCAGGCAGATGGTTGGCTAACTGTTTTTAGACTCATGACTGCCGTATTTGAGATTGATTCGATTAGATCAATGATATTTTGGATGGAAGATGAAAGAATAATCATGATCGCCTGTATTTTTTGCAAAATGTTTTAAGCTTGAACCTTTTTTTTGCCTCTTTACGTCACATAAAATGTGTTCCCAAAGGGAACCGAGGTTAAAGACTTTGATTGAGTGAATCACCTGTTATGTATAGGAATTATAAACATTGCCAAGGAATTTACATTAGGAGCCCAGTGGAAAAGTGCTCCATGGAGATGGCTTGGTCCTGACGATGGAGTAATAAAATCTCTTTTGTATACAAGACATATTTCATCAAGGTATCTGCACTTCTTCACTCCGACTCTTTAAAAGCCATTTCATCCATCTTCAGAACCAGTGGAAGAGCCAAGTGTGGCCATTTCAAAACATTTGGAGATCAACTGATACGAACACCATTTTGTTTTTATTTTTTGTTAAGTGACAATTGTTTCTTTTCATTTCATTCTTCCCCCCACAGGAGACCTGACTCATGCTCTTTCAAAAATACTGCCTCTTGGCTTTTAACTACACCATGATATTTCAATGAATACTGTAGTTCCAGATCATACATTTTTAGTTCACGGACAGATTTAAGAACGGGATCTTAGACAAGCGACCAAAAAAGACTGTAATATCACCCATCGATGCTCATCTCCCCCTAACGCATATGTAGATAAAAAAAAAAGTAATTGGAAGATACCAAACACTGCAACATTGACGAGCCACCTTCTTAAATCCATAAAAAAAAAGATAGAAAATAGCAGTTAATGGAAGCAGTTTTTACTGAGCCAAATGTTCACCACAAGTTATCAACATGAAAAGTATTTCCTCATCATGGGGTCATTATGTTGTTATGACTACGCTAAATGTTGGTCTAACATTTTGGCTGGGTCTACAATGGAAGCTTTACTTTTGACTTTACAATTTCTCCGCCTGTGCCTGGGCTCTGTGTAGAACCGACGTTTAAATCCGCGCTCGTTGTCATTTTAAGTGTGCCCCGTGGGCTCATTTATTGCAGAGCACTTGTAAACTTTCCCATAAAAAAAAACCAAAAAAACGAAGTGTGGGTCTATTGAGGATGTTAAGTGTAGTTTTCCATTTATCACTGGTGGGGATGCAGCCCAGCAGATGTGCACAGAGAAAGGCTTTGCCAGGCTCTCTCAAGTAACATCACCGCTACACAGTGAGAGAGCACACTCATCCCTAAGACATTCAATGACGCGTTTAATTACTCATTTGTTTATCCCCTTAAACAATTCCACATTGGATGGTTAACATAGACTACTGAAGTGTATATTCTCTAGTACAGTGGAAGAGCATAAACAGTATAAAATATAATTTTCATATAAAACTAAGGACAGCCAGTGTCAGTATGAATAGAGTAGATAACTAAACTAAATAAAATGCTTTATTATTATTATTATTATTATTATTATTATAATGAATATTGAATAACAAACGTGTTTACAGAAATCGCTAACATGGCATATTTTGAAAGAGGGAAACGCGATGCATGCACACGTCGCACTAGATTTAATGCCATAAGACTTACGGTATGTCCCCTTGAATTATACCGCTCCAGGTGTTTCACAACTGCAGGGAGGAGTGGAGGAGTGGAGGAGTGGAGGAGTGGAGGATGAGGGGTGAGAAAGAGAGAGAGAGGGCTCCCCACAGCTGTTCTTCAGCTCTTTCCCCTCAGTAAAGAGAGCGTTTTGGATCTGGGTCTGCTAAATGTCGACGTGAGTAAGTCGTGCGTCGCTCTGTTTTCCGTGATTCCTGCACAATTAAATCGTTAAGTGTCATTAAGGGACTTTGGGTAACAACCCCTCTGGTGCTGGCGGAGGAACGAACGCACCGTGAGCTGGTGTCCAGGTCTGCAGCGGAGGATGACAGTTTCATGGTAGTGTAACAGTGGCAATAAATATTATCGAGCTGTCAACAGGACGTGTACATCGGAACCTGCAGTAGAGGGTAAACGCCAAGAGTCATATACACCATAGCTAAAGAAAAATAAACAAATACTCTTAAATAATTGCCCCCCCCCCCCCCTTAAAAAAAAGAGGGAAAAGTGTTTTGATCCTCTGCGTCCCATTTAGTATCAGGCTTCACAAGTATAGAGCCAGAGTCAACATCCTGTGAAATGGAAGAGTCATTATGGATGGAAATACTTGCATTTAGATCATTACTTCACACAGCAATAATTACATCTGGTGCTCAATGAGTCATTGCAAGATGATTGGAAGGTCAAATATCCAGGAAACAAAAGCTCTGTAGACACAGTATATGCACAAAATGTCCAAAAGTATATAATTGTAGAAAAGAACAACAACATTATTTTGTGTGGGCTATGTCGTCAACAGAGAGACGGAGACATGTTTTGTATTGAGAGAAAAAATACCACACAGGGCTAAGTCTTTACTTTAAGTCAGCCAACTCTCAAGGACTTTCAGTCCAAGGAAAATATGGGAAATGTTCATTGCTAGTATATTTTGACATGGAAGACACTAACTGGAACCATTACAAGCAGAGCAGCACACCGACGTGCAATGCCTCATACTCGGAGTCCGATGAATAGAGGTGCAATAACTTTTCCAGGTAGTTTTTCAGTCGATTATAACCCATTGGAAAACAAATGGACTTTATTCTCTGTGAGTTTCCCTGCCTTTTATTCAACTCCCATTAAAATACCTTGTGTACTTGCCGCTCTGGTAACAAATTGCCATATCGTGTGTCACAATTACCTCCTCCGTTTGGCCACCCAATACATCTTTCCAATTAAATGGTTTGAAAGCTATGAATTATGGCCATATTTCAGTCTAAAAGAAACAAACCACTAATTGCAATGTGGCCTCCCAGTAATTTCGGGAGAGAGCGCAGTCCAGCATTGGGGAAATGATTTACTTCTGCCCCTGCTTTATTTTGGTTTCCGATAACAGACACTACTAATTTGGTGTAGGGCTGACCTCTGACCCTCTCCTCCTCTCCCCTCCGTTCACCCTGGGGAACACTCCAATCAGCCCTCTTTCTCTCATTGCAAGCCCTCTGCGCTACCACCAAACTTGAGTCTGCCTTTCCAAAATGTTTTCTGCTAATTCCCATTTCCTTTATAATCACAAGCTTTCATGTGAGTGGCTGGCTGGACTGGTTGGGGGGTGGGGGTGGCCGGGTGGGGGGGTTGGTCGGTAATTACTCCAAGGTCCCGGGCATTAACCCGACCAGGTGTCACTGGATGGGCTGTTTACCTCTGTGATTAATGAATGAACTACAAGCCTGTTTCAAGCCCCCCTTTCTTCTCTTTTATTTAACATGGAGCGTGCCACTGAATCAATTTGCAGAGCAGTGACAGATCTGAGCAACATCAGGCCTCAGAGGCCAACCAATCCGCTTCTCTCCCCCACCATTGTAACTGATCGGTTACGAGTGGCACGGTGATTAGTACAAAGTTTCATGAATGGAAAGCTAGCGTGTGCCCTATGATAACATTTGCACACAGCAGTAGACTGCACTGTTGATAAGTCCTTTGTTTCTTTATTTGACAAAATGGCACACGCATTTCTCTCCGGTTAGACAATTCATTGGGGAAACACGGGAAAATCCTAACCCCCACTTCCCCACAATGCACGGTAACAAATACGGCCATGTCGTCAAAAGTGACGGTAGACAGCCTCACAAGCTGAACAGTGCTGTTAAGTGGCTATACCATAAAGCCACATTAGCCCTTGCAGGTGCAGGATCCTCAGCAGCACTGGGGATCTTTTCAAAGGCTGCATTAAGAGATTAACTTTTCATCATATCTTTTTTTGGGGGGGGACAATGGATCTCTCCAGACCTCCCCTGACGTCTCTTTGTCGAGAAGGTAAATATGAATTACTACGGGTAAATATGTGAGCCGATGCATTCGGCGATGAGAAAGGGGGTGTGAAAACGTAATTGTGTCTTCTCCGCACGTCTGTCAAAGTGTGTCGAAAGAGGGGCGAGGAAGCTTTGTATACACAGGTGATTACCTAATCAGCATGTCGTCTCTGAGAGGGGCCAACAAAGGTTCACGTCACTCAGCCAATAGAACCCAGCTTTTGAAAGCCAAATACACCATCCGTGCTATGATACTCAAACAATAACATCAGCCTATATCTGAGATGGGACGGTCTTAGGAAATACACGCGTTTACATTTTCACACTTTCTGCTTTTGCACATTGCACAAACGTGTGTGATTGCTAAGAACAATCTCGTCACAAAGTCGAGCCGTTCCAGCCACGGGGATCCACAGACACACAAAGTTCTTGTTTTGGTTTTCACATGCATTTTCCCGACCGCTAGACACAGAGATTATCATTAAGACGTAAAGACAAGGAGAGAAGTCTCCGCTGCAAGTCGCGACAGACCTCATTCCTACAGATCTGTTCATGCTCAAGCTGCCTAGCTTTACATCGCCCAGCCAGCAGGGAACATTAGGGAAGGCTATTAGGACACCTGATGAGTAACGCACCGGTGATGTTATCATTTTTGGAGCTCTTAACGGATCGCATTTTGATTGTGTCAGCCAGCACTTCAACAACCTTTACACACGGCTTAAATTCACCCCTGTACACTTCCAGCCGCTGGTTCTAGGATTGTCTGTCAAAACAACATTGAGGAATAGTCAAGCCACTGACAGAAACGGTGGTTTGCTGCGTTAACTGCTGGGACGGCCACAGGTGGGGATTTGGGCAAGGGGAAGCGTGATGAGTCACGATCCGCGACGCAGGCCTGTCACTGTGGAATGCCGCTAAGAAAACTCCACGCTACCGGCTACCAACCTCAAGTCTGTGTTTACCCCCCACAGGTGCCCTGGATGGGTCAGGGAGACTGACGCAGCGTTTGGGAAAAGTCGTCTAGTCGGCGTTGTTGCCATACATTTACATTATATCTTGACACAGCTGGCTCTGAAAGGTTTTGCATTTAGATGATATCATAGTTGATCATAGATTAGGACTGATGGGGGGAATTCCGCTAGCTTGTTGACATTGTGTAACAACATGACTTGCGCTTAACAGTGGCTGCAGAATAATTGGATAAGGTTAATACAACAGTGATGAATGTTTACTTTTGATTGCTAAAAATGCAATATATGTTTTACTTTTAACAAATGCATAGTGATAAGGTTTGTGTGGGGTCTCATGTCAATGTTTCTATACAGATCTCTAAGAGTGCTCCCATGGAGCACTTTGGCTTTCAAGCCAGAAACAATTTCTTAATGGATAATTAGTATTTCTTTTAAGTACATTTGGGTGTTCATGTAGTTTTTTCTCAACAAAAATCATTATCCCATTTTATGTTCTAAAAACAAGGTTTATACGTGTATATGAAAATACATCCTTACGTTAGAAATATATTCACCTGTGTTCTGCTCTGGTCATCTGTTCATACATAAACAAACACTGTTTCAACATTCGGTTCAACCGTCTGTTTTTTTTTTTAACATTGTTCACGTGTAGATTCAATGCCACCGCTAACTTTTCTTTCCAGGACAATTTGTTTAAAAATATCCCTCCAAAGAGCTACTAAATGTTACAGAAGAAGAAGTTTGGAAAAACAGATTGACTTTGATCGATGATGACAAATGATTTACTGAAAGCTGTGAATTTTGACAAATTACTTGGTAAGAAATACATTTAGAGTTGGTGATGCAGAGCCAAACTTGAGTATAATGTGAGGTGTAATGTTTGGACACCTTGTTTAAATATTACCTAAAAGAACAAGAGAGAAGTGAGAAAGACTCACGGGGGGGGGGGGGGGGGGGGGGGGGGGGGGG
>JAVQJS010044645.1:0-26365 GCA_036024795.1 Galaxias rostratus | reverse complement strand
CAGATCTTTCAAGAGATGTTCAATCGGACTCATGTCTGGACTGGCTGGGCCACTCAAGGACATTCATAGAGTTGTCCTGAAGCCCCTCCTTTTACTTCTTGGCTGTGTGCGTAGGGTCGACCTCCCATCTTGGAGGTCTACAGACAATTTCTTTGACTTTGTGCCTGGTTTGAGCTCTGACATGCGCTGTGAATTCCATGTCCTGTCCACTCAACTGAATTTACCACAGGTGGACTCCAATTACGCCGTAGAAACATCTTAAATATGGTAGAAAATTAAAACCTGAGCTAAATTTTGACCTGCATGGCAAAGGCTGTGAATACTTATGTACAAGTGACTTCTTAGTTATTTATTTTAGATACTTTATCAAAAATCTCAAAAATATTTTTCACATTGTCATTATGGTGTATTGTGTGTAGAATTTTTAGATAAAAAATTTAATTTAATACATTTTGGAATGCCGTAACATAACAAAAGGTGAAGAAAAGGAAGCGATGTGAATACTTTCCGTGCACACTGTATATTGGTTACGGAAACTCCAAAAACATGTTGACTGTCTCTAAGACACAGTGGTATACCCTAGCAGATGTTTCTCCAAACAGAGGTCGGTTGTCAAGTCCACTAGTGCCATATGTTCTTGTGGTGAAGTCAATGTCATCCATGGCCAGGTAGAGGCAAACAATTCTCAGCAGCACCACATGATGAACACATTGAGAATCCGCATGCTAGCGCAATCTGCCACAAGCAAGCATCAATGGGACACAGAAAGCATTATGTGCTATGCAAGTCAGTTCCCTGTAAAAGAGAAGAGCAGGGATCATACCATACTACCTTCTTTGCTTTGCCATAATATATCTGACCTAACAAAAAATGGCAGACATTCAGTACCAGTGCATAAAAAAATCACACATTTCTTGATACCAAAGAGCCCTTTAAATATAAAACAAACTCCAGCTTTATACTTTTCTAGCAATGCAGAAAAAATAACTGAACACGTTATTCAGGATCAATCGAGCTTACTTTTTGTCCTGTTGTATTTTAGATAATCGGGTGCTAAGAGAGCAGTAGTACATGCCCAGCTTTAGTTTCTCTGCAGAGCCTAACACTGTAAAACAAGGGCACCTTTATAACTATGGCTGGCCTGAAGCTACATTCCAGTGGACCCTTGTGATTTTGTAGGCTCTTTAGCTCAATGCGACCAAACATAACAGTCCAGTAGTCAAGTTGAAATACTGAAATACTGAAACACAATACGTTGCAGCCTTGCAAGTACGCAGTGACTGAAGTTAATCAATTTGCTAATATAACCTTGTGCTTGGTGGACTTGGTTTGTTAGCAAGCTAGCAAGTAAGTTGGGCTTTTATAAATAGTGTTACTTCGAAACGAGTAACATCCACTGCAAAACAGCATCAGCCATCACATTAATTAGAGAAGTTTTTTTTTATATCCAGCAAAAACAAATTACAGCAAACCTAGGTGACATTTTACTGTGGTGATTATCATAATAATAATAGCAAGTAAATAATAGATGGAGACATGCGCACACCTCGAATCAATGTCAGTGCACCACACAAAGCCAAATCAATCAACCCCAACCACCAAGTTATGGAGGTGGTTATAGATCCCATCAACGATTGCGTCGATCGATCACCTATGATGGCATCATCAAGTAAATATGATTGGAGTTGATCGATGGACCGCGCTGTTTTATGCTGCTTTGTTGTTAACTACGACTAGTAGTTACGAACTAGTAGCCTTATAGTAGCATGTTAGTGGGCTCTGATTGAAACAAAATGGTCAAGGACGCTTTCTTTAGCACGGCTAACGTTAAATTAACTAGAAGCTAGCTAGCTGGCCAATGAATATCTGTTATTTGTAGCTAAATTCATTGATTCTGTTCAGAATGTCAATTCAAGCTACTTTCGAAAAACACAAAGAAAAAGGAAATAGTTGCGCAATCAATGTGAAACTGATTTCTTTGATTTTTACAGCACAACAAATCAACAATTTATTCACTCGGTTTATTTATTTTGTTAGCTAGCTAACTTCACGAGCTAACATAAACCTTCGAATCCAATTGCAGATTGTGCAGAGTAAAGTTAAATCTTAAAACTATATTTTAATAGTTGGTTATACTCACCAAATACTGTCTAGGAGGCAGTATATTGTATTTTGCTACGGAGTATTGCCTCCTGTGCACATAAAACTTCCACGATTGCGGGTAAGTACCGTCAAGTGAAAATTAAAGGGAATTAGCTTGTATGGTTTCAAGCAATTAAAGTCAAGGACAAGGTGTTGTGCCGACAGATTTCAGTATTACTTCAGCGAACTAAATACTGAGCTTCTAAATTAAATTTTCATTGTCATTGTCTAACATCGTCCAAAAATATTTTTAGGGTCACTAAATAATAATAATAACAATAATAATAATAACAATGATAACAACATAGTTCAAATAAATATATTTGCTTGCGAGTAATGCTTACCTTTTTAGCGTTTGGTGGAACTTAAAAAATATTTTCGGTTAGACCATCATACTACACAATTTAATACATTACTGCAAAAAAAGGTTTGCCGGACAAAAGTGGGTTTTATTCGCTTTAATCATGTGTGAATAAGGAGGCTCTACACTCGGGGGTCATTGGATGTAATCCCACCCCTCATGCCACAATCACATGATGTAAGTGTGACTAAATATGTCTTTATTCCCTACTTTATATGCATAAATGAACATGATGTAAAAGGTACAACAATTAAGGGAAGTACACATTCATAATTGCTCTCCATATAAGAAAGACGCTAAACACTACTTCAGCCGATCATTCTTTATTTCAAGCACATGTAAAAGAAGGCTGCAAGTGCTCGAATTCATCAGCATTCTGACAAAAGGTCTTGAATTCACGTAAAAGAATGCATTGGTCAATATCCATAAACCTTCACTTTATGGACTTCTCTATCTTCACATTCACGCTTTCTGTTGTAGTAATAGAAAGTGTTGTCTCGACGCTGTAGCTTTTTCACAAACCCAGTTTCTGGCCATTTGTCAATCTATGAAGCAAATACATTAATACATTATATATATCATGATTTGCAAACTTGAATCATTGGTCAATGTACAATTGGTGGCTCTCCTATAATAATGCCTCTTATTATAGATATGGTATTCTTTACCAGGTCGACTTGTTTAACTTGTTTGTATTCCAGCTCATCTCTATAGCCTGCCTGTTGGAATCTGTACAGATTCTCCACCTCATCTGTCCACTGTTTGGCCCTGATGATGGACTTTGGTTTTGAATTACCATCTAAGTATTCACCAAAGGACATTATGCTGCAGTGATGGCTACCTGAATTAGGAGCAAATACAGTCAAGCAATGTTAATTTTTGTATCTTGATCCACTCCGATGGAGAATTGGGATTGATTTGAAATCCTGCAAGACCCAAGCGTATAAGAAACGTGGTAAAGTATGGGAATCTGAAAACTAAAATAATTGTAGGCAACATATGAATATGAACGTTAAGCTGGCTCATAAGAGACTGATGGCTGTAAGACACGTGTCATGCACTGTAGTATTACAGCTAATTTCTTTGCAGCTAAAATTTGACTAAAATAAAGTCAGGAAGAGAGTTACTTGTAACGTTCGCTTTCTATCTAGCTAATCTAATAAACTAGCTATCTTGCCTGGTAAACGTGTCGGGTAGCCTGTCAGGCTTCACAAAATCGCAATTAATATCTAGGTTTAGCATGTTCATATATTTTTTTCAGCTAAAATGTATTATACATTTTACTTACTGCTGTTACACACTGCTTGTCAATTAGCTAGAGTTAGCAAGCTAAGTCTAGCTAAAGTTAGCTGATGCTGTGAAGTTGACAACAGGTACCTTGGTTGCTTAGTGACCATACCTTTACTTGATGGGGTCAGGCTTCCAAAGAGAAGGCGCTTCCAGTAGATGGCGCGCCCAAAAAGTGTAACCACGCATTGCGGCTGTTCCAATGAACCTACACATCATAGTAATTCATGACAGGGAACCTAATAATGTTTAGTTAATTATTGGTCATGTTGCAAAGGTCAACGAATGCTCGAAGTGCCTTGTTTGGTCGTTTTCGTCTTAAATTGATGTCCATGCCAGTGGAAAAAAAAACTGTATCTGATGTCATGATATTCCAGATGGAATGTGAAAATTATGTTCTCTTTTGATAAAAGCATGAAACCTGGTACACTTGTACAGGATTGGTCTTTGAACGTTTACATAAATAGAGCAATCGCAACAACAAAAAAATTGAAAAAAACAACATGGTTGCTATTTTGCTTTCCGCCATTACCAAATTAGAAAGTATGTACTTTGCGTCTTATGTCTTGAACCAAACAGATCATAATATCATAACAAAATAATAATAATAATAATAATACTAACACATATTATGTGATGTCTAACTACAAGTTTTGATGGTCAATGATTACAAGAATACCACATAAGACATCATAAATGCTTTAGGTGAATTGGTGATGGTCAATTCAATTACTTGTGAGTGGTGAGTGAGAATTAGCTAACTTGCAGTCAATTTTGACACCAGTAATCAAATATTATTGACACGGTACAACCACAAATAATGGGTGAAAAATAGGCAAACAACAAATTTTTGGCTCACCACACCCTGGACAGGTCGCCAGTCCGTCGCAGGGCTAACACATAGACATACAACTCACACAGCACATTCACACCTCTGGACAATTGAGAGTCGCCAATAAAACTACATGTTTTTGGACTGTGAGAGGAAACCCACACTAACACGGGGAGAACATGCAAACTCCACACAGAAAGGTCCTCAGGTGTGGATTGAACCCAGGACCTTCTTCCTGTGAGGCAACAGTGCTAACCACTGCGCCACTGTGCCGTCGACCTTTTACAATTTTAACCAATTTTAACTTATTGTTGTGTTCTGTTCGATTTTTTTGCATTTATTCTTGCATAATGTTTGATCTATAGTATTGTATTGTAACAGTCCTGTGTGTACTACTGTTTTTTTGGTGCTGAAATTACTACGATTTCCCTCTAGAATAAATAAAGTCCATCTATGATGCAAGGTTATTAAATTTCACTTGATTGCCATGGTAACTATGCTTTGTTCATTGATA
The DNA here is from genome assembly GCA_036024795.1 of Galaxias rostratus. Lineage (NCBI taxonomy): Eukaryota > Metazoa > Chordata > Actinopteri > Galaxiiformes > Galaxiidae > Galaxias > Galaxias rostratus. The sequence goes on along the minus strand of JAVQJS010044645.1, from coordinate 21,229 downwards.
ACTGTTTGCCATGGTAACCGCTTATATTTAAATGATAACTGCTACTACGCATTTGAAATATCAACTCACCAGTCATCAGGACAAGACGATTTTACATTTGATATATAGGTATTATCATTATTATTATTATTATTATCATTATTATTAAATATTATTATTATCATTATTATGAACTGGAAATATTACATGTAACTACATTGATTGTTTTATGTTGATGTTGTTGTTTTTTTTCTTTAGTGGTACTATGTTCAAACAACCATGAGGAAGGGAAAAGAGGAAAATTGATCAGACTTGTCTGAGTAAAGACAAACCCATTCCAGGTTGATCTCAAGTAGTGGCGAACAAAAGGAGCCAATTCAGGGTGGCTTCATCTCATGCACCGGTGTTATTCCTAAGTTAAAGTCTACCATAAACTATTACATGCCTATCGACCAGCGCTCACACAGTATGAGGTGGTGAGGGAGCTCCTGAGGCAGTATGAGGAGGCTACAGCTGAAGTCGGTCAGAAGAACATCATCAACACCTTTGATCTTGGCATTTGCATGAAGACCCCATCCACTCGTCTGAAAGTTCCCATGGAAGTACCAGCACCATCTAGTTCTCCCAGGGCAGTCCCACGCTGTTATAAATTTCCCAGGCAGAATCCCTTACCATAATATTGTGGGCCCTCCATCTGCAGGGTGGACGGGTGCAATGCCAATTGGTTGGCAGGCATAGGTGGGGACCTAGTCGTGCTGACCCCTGGCAACGTAGACTGATCCTAGGGACGTGGAATGTAACCTCTCTGGTGGAAAAGAAACCGGAGCTAGTGCGGGAGATGGAGCAGTACCAATTAGACATAGTTGGGCTCACCACGACGCATTCCTCTGGTTCCGGAACCCAAGTCCTGGAGAGGGGCTGGACTCTTTTCTTTTCCGGAGTCGCCCAGGGCGAGAAGCGCCGGGCATGTTGGCCGCTGCTCTATTGGAGTTTTCCCCGGTGAATGAGAGGGTCGCCTCTTTCTAGCTGCGAGTTGCTAGGGTGAAGGCTCTGACGTTTGTTTGTGCTTATGCACCAAATGGCAGTTCGGAGTATCCGGCCTTCTTGGAGTCACTAGGTGGGGTCCTGGAAAGGGTTCCATCTAGTGATTCTGTAGTTCTGCGGGGGGACTTCAACGCCCATGTGGGTGACGATGAAGAAACCTGGAGAGGGGTGGTTTGTAGGAATGGCCTGCCCGATTTGAACCAGAGTGGAGCGTTGTTGTTGGACTTCTGTGACAGACATGGATTGTCCATAACGAACACCATGTTCGAGCAAAGGGATGTTCATAAGTGTACCTGGTACCAGAGCATCCTAGGTCGCAGATCGATGATGGATTTTGTGATCATATCATCAGAACTGCAGCCGTATGCCTCAGACACTTAGGTAAAGAGAGGAGCAGAGCTTTTAACTGATCAGCACCAGGATCAGATAGCGGGGGAGACTATCACATCTAATTTCAAACGCTATCCAATACACAAACCACTCTAAACAACCATATCACACTCATGTCAGAACACGTGTGCCAAATAACAAATACATCTCAATAAGTAAAACAGGAGAATCCAACAGTATGAGAAATATTGTTTGTACGATTGATTGGCATTAAGGGAAACTAAACTTAGTGGGGCTGATATTTTTTTCTCTCTCTGTTAATATCTACCCTATTTTTGAGAATATTCTGTTCTGATGGAACAGATGTTGATGGCACAATGCACCATCTCTCTGCTGTCACCTTCACAAGTTGAAGAGATGCACTAATTAAATAGATTCTACACCAATTTCATAATTTTAAGATAATTCGGAATTTCAGTTTAATGAATGTATCCATCAAATATAAGTTAAATAAAGAAGGTGGCCTGAAAGTAATTGACATACTACGTGCTACTGCTAGTATCTGTTCATCTAGATTTTATATAGACTACGCGGCTCTCAGATGGAAGCTCATATAAAAGACCCTCTTAGGCTCATGGACACTACTTGTTCACAAACAACACATATTGTTTTATACTTGCGAGTTTTGGAATCTTTCAATAGGGAGAAAAAGTGTCCACACAATAATAACTTTTTTTGGGAATATTAACTTTTTTACCGTTGGGACAAGTAGGCCCACTGCCACCAGACATTACGTCTACATTTTAGACCCGATGGAACAACATCCAAGCACGATCACTGACAGGAAGTTGTGAGCTAGGCTAGGTTTAAGGGGGACGTTTGAAAAGATCAAAATTAGAGGTAGCTGAGATGAATAATTAGTGCCTGTGTCACCACTGTGTGTGTTGCCTGTGGATCTGTAAACGAAATCTAGCTAACTGCTGAAATGAGTTCATTTGCGGGTCGTATGAGGGAATACCCCACGATATCTTTGGACCGTTTTGACAGAGAGAATTTACATGCAAGAGCCTATTTTTTGTCACACTGCCATAAAGGTAACATTACTTGTTATAGTAGTACCACTGGCTATTATGCAATAGCCTAGCTGTCTGCCAACGACGGATACAATGTTAGGTGCAATATAACTTTAACAATGACTTTATATTCCGGATTACTATGTAGTAATGGTATGTGGTATGTGTTCTAGCAAAAATATTCATATTATACTGAACGCTTTTGGTATCATTTAACGTAGATCACATGAAAGGACTGAAGGGACCTCTGCTGAAAAGAAAATTAAAATTCAGGTGCGCATCGGTTGTCAAATAGATCGCATAGATCTTTTAAGCGTTCGAACGTGTCAATCTCTCGATTTTGAGTATCATTCCATCATGCATGTATATATTCTGACTGCTATGCTTGTTTAAAATTTCGCTCTATTCCAGTCGGATGGTCAAACTATACTGTTCTTTTGTGACCAAAGAGCTTCTGCTAAGCAATCCCAAGTATGGTTTTTGGGAACAACACATTGTAAGTAACGTAATTCTAAGAATACAAGCGGTATGTCAAAGAGAATATATGCACTGTGCGTAAAGTTCAATGTAAAATTAATGCTATAGGTTGCTTTGGAGCTGGAGAGCCCTACTCAGATTCATCTCATAGATGAGACATCGGGAGAGGTAATAAAAGGTCACTTTTTGAATTTACTCGTATATTAGACGATTCTTCCTGACTGCTCGTGCAATTGTGCCTCTTTTAGAGACAAGATGTTGTGGTGACCCTCCTTCCTGCTGGCCACTGTCCAGGCTCTGTCATGTAAGTATAAGTCCTCCTTAGTTTGTTACACGTGTAGCCCCCCTCTGAGTTGTGTGTTTCTAGGTTCCTGGTGGAAGGAGCCCAGGGGGTTGTGCTGTACACCGGAGACTTCAGACTGTCTGAGGGAGATACCTCCCGAATAGAATTACTCCATTCAGGGAGCAGGTACACCCTCTCACTCGAAATATGATCTGAATATACAGCATATATAACCACAAAGCTATATGAAGAAATGCGACAGACTGTTTACTAAGTCCTTAAAAAGATTTAAAAGGCAATTGTTTTATAACAGGCCTTCAAGATCATCTTAATTCTTAAGCCATTTTCTCTTATGTTTTATCTGAACCCCAAATCATTTTAATAAACAAATGTTCTCTTATTCAATGTCCCTGACACACTGTGCATGGTCTCCTTGTCTTCCATTTAGTGTCAAAGACATTCAGAGTATTTATTTGGACTCAACATTCTATGACCCCCGCTTTTACCAGATTCCTAGTAGGGTGAGTTAACGTACAAACATCTGTGCTCTGCCGGGCATTGCTCTGCGAAGGTGGTGTTGTATTTGGCCAATTAGGGTGTCAATATTATTTGGTGTTTGCACACATACACACACACACACAGGAAGTCTGTCTTAGAGGTATCCAGGAGCTGGTGGGTGACTGGATCAGCAAGAGTGCGTACCATGTGGTGTGGCTCAATTGTAAAGCAGCCTATGGATATGAATATCTATTCACCAACCTTGGAGAGGTGTTCAATACACAGGTAACTAAATTTAGAAGAACACACATATGCTCACTCTTGTCCTTTACCATAAATGTATGTGTGAGGAGAGGTGAGAAGACCCACGCTCCTGTAGATAAACCCAGCATGTTTTTCTTTACTCTGGAACGCTATAATACTCTGTACCACTCTCAGATTCATGTTAAAAACCTCAACATGTTCAAGAAGATGCCAGAGATCCTGAGTTATGTGACGACAGAAACATCCACTCAGATCCATGCCTGTCGACACCAAAGGGTAAAACGAACACTCCTTACAATTTGTCCAGCCTATGCTCCTTTGCAATGCATACCATCAAGTTTACAGAGGAGCTGTGGTGTATGTTCCGCCGTGTCTGTAGGAGGAGGAGTTTGTGCGTGGCAACAGGCTGCCGTGTGGCTCAGTTGCACCTGACGGGACTCCACTGCAGATTATCAGCATCAAACCCTCCACAATGTGGTTTGGAGAGAGGAACAGGAAAACGAAAGTCGTAGTGAAGTAAGGCTTTAGACACACTCGGCACCAACACACGCTCTCAAAGTACCATACATCTTACTTATGTTCTTGAGTGTTGTTTCTAGGACAGGATCCAGTTCTTACAGAGCCTGCTTCTCTTTCCATTCATCTTACTCAGAGGTGAGAAAAGCTGTCAATCAGTTTAGAACTTAAAGATCTAGCAAAGGCGAGCAAATCTGCAAATAAGGATTGCATATTTGTGTTCTGTTTTTCACAGGATGTTTAAATCAAGTATCACATATTACAGATATCGTTTTCCACAGTATATTGTCGTTAACATCAACTTTAAATAATAAATTGTCAAGAACATGTAGTTTAAGAGAATGAGGCTACAGAGGTACCATGTTTTCTTGGTCCTTCCTCCTCCAATGACCGTCATCGCCAGTGTACAGAATCAGAGGTTGATGTGCTGTTAGTGGCTGTTCTTTGAATAAAAACTTAAACTAAATCAAAATTTTGTGTTGCCCTACATTTAAATAGAATTTAATTTAGAACGATGTATGTGACATGGTCATTAGTGTATGTTTCTCCAGCCTCTGAGATGCTCCCCTTTCTTATGATGCCAGATCAAAGACTTCCTGTCCTACCTCCAGCCAGTCAACATCTACCCCAGTGTCATTCCCATTAATCGGACCCTGGCTCACGTCACAGAGCTGTGAGTCCATGTTCATAAAGGTTCAATCCATTCATGGATTGCAGTGTTAGACGTATTGCTTTACTATCTTGTTCTCTACCCAGGCTAAAGCCAATGTGTAGGAAGCAACACAGTGAAATTTCAATGACTTACAAACCCCTTGGCGTCCTCAAACGTTCGAAGCTGGAGCAAGCCCCTAATGGTGAAAAGGCATTCAAAATTAGCATAACAAACTTTCCTACGGGATTAAATTGGCTTGTCAAGATATAAAAATGTGTTTGTGTAATAAACTCTTTTTCTGTCAGACTTAGACTGTGACGATTGGCTGTTTGAGGGGATGGACTTGACACCGATGAAGAAAAGGAAGATGATGGACCAGGAAGTTCAACCTCTGAGCCCCAGCATTGCAGCAGCAACAGGAACCACCACATTACCAGAACCTGAACTTAATGTAGTCACAGACTCAACTTCTATAGATTTCATTGACTGTACAGAGTCAAATGATGAAGGAGATGAAGAGGAAGAGGAAATAGAAGAGGATACGAAGCTGGATGAAATGGAGATAAAGAAAGAGGAAAAGCAGATGGGTGAAACGAAGATAAGGAAAGAGGAAAAACAAAGTAAAGACCTGCCATGTTGGGAGGAGTTTTTCACCCCGGAAACACTGACTGACAGCCAGAACAGCCAAACCAGTGAGATAGAGTACAGCCAAAATAGCCTAACTAGCCAATCACTTTCATGTTGCCTCACAAGCCCTTCCAATTCTGCACTTACAGGTTCTCAAACTCCAGAGCTATTGAGTGGTGGGGATGATGATGATGTTGTTGAATACTTTGCTAAAGACAGGAATTCTGAGCGTGATTCATTCAACTGCGCTGCTTCTTTTTCCAACGTCTTGTTACCTGGCCTAGGCACACTCCCTGATACCGTCATTATTAATAAGTGGGACCAGGGGAACATGCAAAACCATGGTATTTCTCAGAGGGAGAAAGTTAGCGTTCAAGTCCTCAAATCAGAGACCGGGGAGCTCTCAGAGTCCCAGGTGTCTTCAGACTTTGATATTCCATGCACACCTGAGTCCCATACACCCCAATCAGACGAGTTGAATCTCCTTTACAAAAAATTGGCTGCTGGAGAGGAATTTGGAATCGTTAAAGAAAGTCAAGGCTCCTAGAGATTTCTGTCAGATGAGGGTCACATAAGGCATGCTCTTATGTTTGTGTGTTGGCATCTGTGTCAATTTAGGGTTGCACCTAAGGTTCCAAGTCAGTTGAAGTAAGAATGTTCATGAATATGCTGTATGTTTTGTATATAGGTCAATCTTTGTGACACACTTGGATGTTCAGATCCAGGTGCTGACAATATAACCGTACTAATGTGCATTTTCGCTTTGCACAACACAACTATGCACCTCTTTTTTCATAAAATTTGTAAGAGCATTTGCTAAACTAGCAAATAAACTGTTATTTTGACTTTGACTGTTTCTTTGTTAGTGTATAAGTCATTACTGTCCAGACAGAATCGGGGTTTTGGAAAGATTTATTAACGGAACATAAAAAGCTTAGAATGTGCAGTTAGGTGAGTAAGAAACATTTGGATATTTCAGGATGCTACTGCTATGCTGATAGTTTCGGATTTCCCACTGCTCTTTTCTACACACGACACATGGAGGGATCCGTCCCTGAAACAAGCAAACGGTTTCACTGTTTACAAAACAGCCACTCAAAAAACCATTCAAATAGATGAAGCAAAACACACCACCGACATTACCTTTTCATTGTCACAACAGCATCGATATCATGGTTGTCTTCTTTAAGTTCCAAGTCTCGAAGGACAATCTGAAACATAGAACAACACTGAGTAAATTGCATATCAACGTTGGTACTTTAGCTCTGGGTGTGAGGATGTTTGTGTTGGTTAAATATCTATAGATTTAAAGGTGAAACACATTTCAATGGTATACTAAGTGACAGATTTAACTTTTTTAAACCTATTGTAACCTATTGGTCAATAGAAGCAGGCAAGTTTAATTTATGCTTTAGCACCTTCTAGGTTTGAACAAGCATACCTTGGCTAATATCTGAGGCTGGTCAGTGATTTTATGATAGAGTTCCAGGCAGAGGGAAGACAGTTGGCCTTTCCCGTTGAGGGCGTGATGGCGGCGTGCAGGGAGGGGTGTGCCTGATGGCAGCAGTACATTAAACACTTCAGCCCCTGAATCATCCACTTCCTGTCAAACACAACGGATAACCATTCAAAACAAAGTCATGAAGTTGCAGCCTGAATTTTAAAGCTAGTGCTTCCTATCCAAGAATGGTACACAGAGCAAAAATAATGTCCCCTTTGTTTTCGGTATTCAAAGTCTACCTTGACTAATATGTCGGAGGCACAAGCATCTACATAAACAGATTCGTCCTCCGGAGCGGGGCCATCTTTCCCAACCAATAGGCCGGCTTCCAGAGCCGCACCCACAGCAATAACTTCATCAGGGGGGGCCGAGCTCAGCTGCTCCACATCAGGAAAGAGGTCTCGGATCATCTGTTGCAGACGCGGGATCCTGGCAGAGCCTCCACATAAAACCACCTACAGCAAACAACACACAATTGTAATAAATGCCCACATTCATCTAGAATGGTTTTCTTAATATACAAATGCTCTGTCACACATAAACGTCATACCCACCTTGTTGATATCACTTGTTACAAGCCCAGTCTTTTCAATCAGGGTTTTGATAGGCTGGATGCTCTTGTTGAAAAGGGTGTTGCAAAGAAGTTCAAAGCGAGCTCTAAGTAAAGAATCAGAGCAGGTTTGAGGTTTAGCAAAACTGTATGAGCAACCTAGATGACCAATAAGAAATATGTTACATCATGTGTAGTGTAGTCACCTAGAGACATTGCACTCAAAGTCCATCCCATCATGTAGAGAGTCAACAAAGCAGTTTGCTGATCCCAGTGTTGACAGTGTGTGTTTGGCCGAGTCTGCTCCGTTCATCAACTTCATCATGGCCCGACTGTTACCACTCACATCCTGTTTGAATGATCTGTACAGGATAGACAGATACAAGTCATTAGATTATAATGAATGTCCTAGATGAGCATTCAAATCTTTTCAAAGTAAAGAATGTCAGTATGAGAGTACGAGCGTATTGATGGTTGTATGCAAATAGGGGTTTTAATGTACTTTTTGAACTCAGCTGCCAGATGATGTGCCAGTGCTTCTGTGAAGCACTCTCCTCCGATACTATGGTCCGTGTGTGTGTCCAACACCCTGAACATTCCACCATTCACCTGCAGCAGCGTCACACTCAGAGATGTCCCGCCAAGCTTGTACACCAAAACATGACTATTGAAAACATTGGATCAGTTTTTAGAAAAACAATCAAGCATAATGAGCTACAATCCACTAAGATGCACCATATTTTTTGTAGGTTCTAGTACCTCTTGCCAGACGGACAGTCCTGTCCAATGTCATATGCAAGTAGAGCAGCCGCTGGCTCATGGATCAGCCTCAATACACGAAACCCTGCAGCTTCTGCTGCCTCCCTGATAAACACAAAAACATTTGATCATCTTAAAAGGCACACTAGGCATTTCAGTCATGCTTGAAATGTTTTAGAAATGTCTTTTAGAAATCAGATCTACCTAAGAGCACTCTTCTGAGCCTGACCAAACTCAAAGGGAACAGTGATGACTGCATCTTTGACATCTGAGCCAAGGGCGGACTGAGCGGTTTCTATGGAAACAGTTCATGAACATATTTATAAACATGAGCAGTGATTCCTGTTAGAGTAAGCTCTTGTTGTGGAAGTGTGTGTCGGAAAGGGGAGTGGGGTATAGTAGCTATACTTTTGGAGTATGCATTCTGACCTTATACTACGATATATAATTAAGGCATGTGATAGTGATAATTTGTTTTTACAATAATCATATAATACAGCCATAAACTCTAGATGAATCATGTAAACGTCAAAGATATTACCTTTTATTTTGTGGAACAGAAGTTTGGCAACGTCATCGGGAGAAACATATTTTGTTTGCTCCCCAGCTGTGATCTCATATCGAAGCTTCTCTCCTTTATTCACGAGCTAAGTATAAATAAAATCATTCAAAAATTGAATTTACTGATATTTGGCAAAGATATATATCTGTAAAGGAATAGGTGTGGTACTTACTGGACATTTACTCTCGGCTTTGTGCGTCTGTGTCTCTGGATCCTCAAAGCTGTTCAATTGGCAATGTGTGACAGAGGGGCAAAAAGAGGAAAATTTGAGGGACAAATTAGTCGGACTGGTCAGTCAAATAAGGGGGCGGGCAATTCAGTTCTGAAAAAGGCCAGAATAGTTCACTCACCTTCTGCCTAGCACCTGTTTGACTTTAACAACTGTGTTGGTAGCATTGCGGACACGACCTTGCTTTGCAGCAATCCCTACAATCTAGAAACAGAATACTCAGACATAAAAACAAGAAGAGGCATAGCCTGGAGTTGGAAGAACAATTATCACTACTGCTACAACCACTACAAGCAGTGTCTAATGAAAACCCTTCATGTTCTACATGTGCCCCGAGAGGCACACGCAATGAAATTTCAGAAACCACATGTAAATTGACAAATCAAGAAAACAGCTAGATCAATGACAACACCTGCCGCATGTAAAAAATGTGCAGCAAATTCAGACAACACAACACATTACAGAAACGCGCTACAAGTACATGCATGTACCTGTTCAGTGTCCCTGTATGCCACCACAGCTGGAGTGACTCTGTCACCAGCATCATTGGCGACAACCTCCGCTCGGCCGTCCTGGGCAAGATATACAAAGTTGAATACAGGCCACCCTTGATGATACTGAATGACTAAACTCAAAATATATATTTAAATAGCCATTAGAAAACGTGGTCACTTGCCAACTTCAAATAAATTAAATGTATGAATGCTAGCGCTACGTTATGTTAATAACTTTGATTGCAACTTTAATTCGTTGTTAAATTGACGGTTGCTTCTTTCATTCATTATAACATCTAACTAGCAACGCAAAGTAATCCTAATAGATTTGTCTGCTAGCTTGCCGGTCACCTACCCGGTAGCCTTTGCTATGATATATCTTGCCATGTAGATTTACTACGGCATTTACAAACCTTAAAATTATTTGTGGCGTAACACAGGCAAAAAACGGACTGTTTAGCTTTATATTTAACAATAAATACCTTAAATATAGCCACACAAGCACATGTGTAGCCGAAATGTACCCCTATCGCCGCCATGCTTGTCTGAAAGCAATGTAAGGGAGGGATTTAACCGAACTGTTTAATTTAGACCAATCAGAACCGACTTAGTATAATTGACGGCCTTAACGACAAATAGCTACATTTCTTGACCTACCGGTTATGAATGAAGTGACGCGTAGCTCTATTTTAACCAATACTGGAGTGGCATTACCCTCTCGGTTTTTCCAATTTAGAAGTGCAGCGACTCTTGGTGGTGCGAGCCTGAATTTTATTTTAATGCCAACTAACATTGTTACCAACAGTTCATTTTAGGGCCTGTTAATAATTTTTTCTACAATAATCCATGTAACTGGGTTTTAACGTCAACATGATTTTCTCCTCGCTCATCATTCTGCTATGCTTAGAAGCTGTTTCTGTTTCTGCTGCAGGCGACTGTGAAGGTGAGTTGCATTTATAAATAGTGAGTGTGTATTTTTAGTTTGAAGCCTACTGCTCAATTGTGTGCGTGTGTGTGCGTGTGCGTGTGTGTGTGTGTGAGGGGAATAGCTTTCTGATGTTCATACTATTTATACACATTTAAAACATAAACAAAGTGAGCTGCTAATAATGTTTGCTGTGTAAAAGTTTGCCATTCTAAAAACTAATTTGTGCCTCTTCAGTTTGTGTGGGATTTCTGCAGCGCATGTATGAAAGCCTACTGTCTACCCACCAAGAGCTTGTCCCTGCATTGGTGGAGGAGATGCTTGTGAAGACGTGTGCATTGGCCCAGGGCAGAGAGGGGAGACTGGTGAGAACATGAACACTAACAGAATGTGTAAAAAAATATTTACCATCCTTTAACAATTATTTGCCCTAATCTCACATTATGGGCATTGAAATAGACCAATGGAGAGGTCGTTTACACTTGATTAACGGATCGGTGATTGCCTATTCTCAGTGCTATTACCTAGGAGCCAGCAGTGATGCAGCAACCCGTGTCACAGCATCAGTATCTCGCCCTCTCGCATCCCATGTTCCTGTGGAGAAGATCTGCCAACAACTGAAAACCACAGACTCACAAATCTGTGAACTCAGATATGGTAAATCTTTTGGGGTGTATTTCTATATTAGAACTTGAAATCTAGACAATACAAACATTTGTTAATTTGTGTTACTGGACACAATCAATACACAGTATATAAATGACCTAACTGAGTGTGTTTGTGTGTGTGTAGAGCGCCAGCTGTGGGACCTGAGCAGTGCCGGTCTTTCTAAACTTCGTGTAGCAGAGCTGAGGAGAGTTCTAGCATCCTGGGGAGAAGAGTGTCGAGGATGCTTGGAGAAACATGAATACATCAGCCTTATTCAGGAGAGCGCTCCATTACACATACCCACTACAGAGCTGTGAAACACAAACATGAGACTATGCATCAAGACAAAGGGCACGGAATATTCAATGATACTTGTTGATGTCCCCCAATCGAGAGGAGCTGTTCTCTGGAGATGGGACTGAATCCCAATAGACAGCTTCCCCACAAAGAATGATGAACACAGTACTAGAAGCAAACTTTGAAAATGAATCGATATTGAAAATAACTCCGTTATATAAAATCTTAAGCATGCAATTTTTAATCAGAATAAACTTCACAGCTTATCCACAATATCTTTTCAGTTATTACTTTCAAATGAGACAGCTAGTCATTCAGATTAAGTGTCTTTTTTAGAGACAGTCGGGCTTTTAGGGGTGCAAAGAGCAAGTACAGTCACAGCACAGTCACTCTCCACTGGCAGATTCTCTGCCACAAGCTGCTTGGCAGGGTGTTGTTCAGAGTTGTTCATAGACGGCCAGGAGTAAGCCTCAGGAAACGCAACATCATCTATAAGAGATAGGTTAGCAGCATTAGCCGCCTTTGCTGCTTTAACACCACACAGGCTTTTTGGTAGGAGGGGTGTAGAGTGGCACTGTGTTCCTGGAAGATGCTAGGGGTTTGTGAGGGGTAAGGGGTGGACAGAGCATGCCCGAAACTTGTAGATGTCCTGCTAAGTGTGCCCAACTGGGTAGCAGCGGGTTGACAAAGTGGTTCTTCTGATTTACTCCCTGGCGGAGCAAACAGCTCTTGGACCACACCCTTCCACAGAGTGTTGCGAGGGATAATGTATCTTTGAATGGCCAATACCCTGCTCTCCTTTTTAGCCACAATGTACAAGCGCTTCGGTCCCCTGGTCACAGCTGTGTAAACGTGCTTCCAATCCTGACAGTTCGTAATGGTCCGTGCCCATGCAAGCTGTAGCCAACACTCCCTCATTACATCTCTGAAAGAGACCGTTAGCATGCGGCCATCACAATCATCAAAGGTTAGATACTGTGTCTTTCTCTTCCCATGCTCTACTTCCGTGGTATCTTGTCAATGAAATCAGTCATAAACAGAATTTCTGCGCAGATATTCATATGAACAAAAATATGAATTATTAAGTAAACTACAGAATGAAGCTTTATATTAATACATAATTTACCTTTGACTACCTTTTTAATGAGGAAAATCTCCCATTACAGAGATACAGCTTGTCTTATCCTTCTCTGCTCTTCCCTTTGTTTTTTCATAATTTGAAGAGCTAGTGTTCACCTAACCATCCCAAGAGGAGAGGTCATCCCTGCATCTTTGATGTAATCATTCTTGGTACAGCAAACTTTATCCCCATGCTGAAAAAAACACTTTCTTCCTGTGACGAAAGCACTCTACTAAGGCTTTAATACACTGCTTATCTTGTTTTCTTTTAGAAAAGAAGTGTTGGGAATGTATTAATTATAGCCAAGTGAAATAGTTACTTACATGGTAATGTGGTCGCAATAATGCCCGCAGCCAATTTCATTAAATAAAGCACACTCGATCCTGAATAAAGTTTAAGAAAATAAGTCAATACATTCAGTATAATATAGTTAAAGTATAAGGGGATGTTTTAGATCCATGGACACTATGAACCCTCACACCTTTTAAAATAAATAAGCTGAGATTTTGTATCTTCCTTCAGTCCTGGTGCACTGTGCAATAGAGCAGTAAAAGCATTTTGCAAGGCTGAATACAGACTGTATTTCCAATGCATCTGGATAGTATTTACAGTGCTTAATTTTTCTACATTTCTATATTTTACAGTCTTATTCCATAAAAAAATTCCTCAAAATTATACACATAATACACCATATAATGACCATGGAAATGCTTTGATGCTGAAGTTTTTGCAAAATTATCAAAAATAAATAACTAAGAAATAACTTGTACATAAGTATTCACATTGCATTGCATCCAAATATGATGGACCTTTGGCAACATTTATAGTCCCAAGTCTTTTTGAATATGATGCCACCAATCTTTGAGCAGATTCGCCCATTCCTCTCTGCAGCACCTCTCAAGCTCCATCAGGTTGGATGGGAGGTGTCGGCACAATGCTATTTTCAGCTCTCTTCAGAAACGTTCAATCAGATTCAAGTCTGGCCCCTGGCTGTGCCACTGAAGGACATTGACAGAGCTACACTTAAACCAGTCCTCTGATATATTGGCTGTGTGCTTAGGGTTGTTGTCCTAATGAAACATGAAACGAAATTCACGCCAAAGAGTTCAGTCTCATCACATCATTGTCTCATCAGACCAGAGAATTTAGTTTCTCATGGTCTGCATTTTGGCAAACTCAAGACGGGCTGCCGTGCGCCTTTTACTAAGTAAGGGCTTGTGTCTGGCCAGTCAACCAGGCCTGATTGATGGATTGCTACAAACACGTCCTTCTGGAAGGTTCGCCTCTCTCAACAGAGGAACGGTAGAGCTCTGACAGGGACCATCGGGTTCTTGATCACCTTCTTGACTAAGGTCCTTCTCCCCCGATGACTCTGTATAGACGGCTGGCCAGCTGTAGGAAGAGCCCTGGTGGTTCTAAACTCCTTCCATTGATGAATGATGGAAGCAACTGTGCTCATTGAGATCTTTGAAGTTGCCGACATATTTCCGTACCCCTCCCTGGATTTGTGCGTCCAGACAATCCTGTCTTGGTCTACAGACAATTTATTTGACCTTATATAGACAAGTATGTTATAATGTATTAAAGGGGCCCTATTATGCTTTTGGGGGTTTCTTTTTCCTTATGTACGTTGTAGATCTTTTTGTGCACGTAAAAGGTCTGAAAAGTCACAAAGCCATAGTCCATGCCAAAGGGAGCAACTCTCTTTAGTTGAGCGTGGACTTTGCAGCCTTTCAGACCCTTTTCATGCACAAAGGACTATATAATGCTAAAGGAAAGGGAAAAACCCAAAAAGCATAAGAAGACCCCTTTAACATTGGGATGAATGGCCTTTCAAATGTCATGAGCTAGCAGCGGTTAAAAGCTGTTGCCCAATGACAGTTTGCACGAAAATATACAAGGGCCGGGGTGTTCTGTTTAAATCTCCTGCCCACTTTCCCTTTTTTCTCCAAATGGCCTCGGCCTTATGTATGTTGATACGTCATACTAAGGGCTGAGGGTAAGTGAATAAGGGGAAGTGGAACAACAGTCGGAAGGCAGCTTTAGTATATGCAGTGCTAGTTAGACGGAACGACATATCTAAGAGCTGAAGCGCAGTCGAAATTAGGTAGTTTCCGCGGAAAGCGTACAAAGATGTTGCGACCCCAACCCTCAGGGACAAGGAGAAATGTTGTGAAAAAGGAGAAAGGTTGTGAACAAGGTTGTCACCTAATACCCTTTGTTTGGCTAGCTGACCAATCAAAGAAGACAGGGCCAGTTGGGGACTGGCACAACAACAAAATGGTTTATATAACATTAAATGGCGTAAACCTTTTCTAGTAGAATTCCTAAATAAAGGTATAAACCTGAAAATGAGTATAATAGAGCCACTTTAAACTTGTAAATGGGCTGTACTACTGTCTAGTGACTACACAACTCCAAAATGAAAAAGTAATGAAAGGCAAGTAAACTGTACATAGTTTTTTATTACAAAGCAAAAGTTATTTAGATAGATATTTGTACAAAACGGTCATAAAAACAGCAAGTAGATTAGTAAATCTGTCCTAGTTGACATGTTACGTGTGTGTTATTGAGAGGTCGTCCTAGGTATTTATGACGATTCTGTTGTACAGATCAAGCTTATACCTTAACCATTCTTTAGCAAGATTTTTCACAATAATTGCAGATGAAAAGGGAAAGACAGGGACACCATGATAAATAGATCTCTTAATTTTTTATGTACCTCAAAAGTCCTAAAGCAGGCCGATTACACAATAAATGACAAAAACTAACCGTGAGAGGTGTCTGTTGGGGAAGGAGTGAAGCCATTCGCCCTGCAATCATCACATGTCTGTCCATTTAGCTCTGCAGGGCAGCTGCACTGCACTGGCCAACTGCAGTACAAGTCTAATGACTCTACTTCAGAAGGCAGGCTCTGTACTGCTGCTTCATCAAGTTGAAGCGGACTTGAAAGGTTGCTCAGTTGTGCCTCGGTGTTGCTACTTAAGTAGGTGACCTCTGACTGACTACATTCACATGGTCCCAGCTTAGCCGCTTCAGAGAATGGATCTGATGATGGTTCATCATTCTGTGAGGGCACACTGGATTTGATGTCAAGGGTGGCACAGGGAGGTATTCTCTCAACAAGGCTATGGGGATTGTCATTGGGAGGACAGCTGGGCAGAGGGAGCAGCTGACTTAGCGCATGCAGCACCTTGGGATCCACAAAGAAGGGAGATAAACAATATCAACAACAAGACTTATTCTACAAGACCATTTTAGTGGGTCTGAAACAGCTTAGTCTGTAAAAAGGTCAGATGTAAACAAAAATTGGCTATTTGATTTTCCTTTACTGTGTCACTCACAGCCTCCATGTTGGGTCTAGCACGAGGGCGGCTGGCAGTGCAGTCCAGGGCCAGGCGGAGCAGACTTAAGGAATCGGAAAGGGGCCAGACACCTGCCCCCTGGTCCAGATATTGCAGACATGAGTCCACACTGCCACTTTCTTCCACCTCAACACTCAGAAGGTCTCTCTATAAAATAGAGATAAAAATGCAAATTAGACTTGGCACATTTTTGCTTAGTAACCATTCCTTCATAACATGCATTCCAAATAATAATACCATTAATAATAATATTTTACCAGCAGTGTATTTTTAGGAGCCTCCTCAATAACCTTTCTTCCAGTAATGATCTCCATTATTACCTAATGCAAAAACATTGTCCACAATATTTAACCATTCTTAACACATTTAAGATAGATGTGGATGTATCACTTGTGCTCTTAAACAACAAAGATTGTTCCATTCATGCGAACATCCAAAAATGTTACCGAATGAGGTATTTTAGTAAAAAGGGTGCTAAAAGGATGCGTTTTGGTCACCATTCCAAAGCCATATACGTCCAGGCCGTTGGACAATTTGCCATCACGGATGTATTCCTGAGGAAGATATCCCAAGTTATCATGGAAGTTGGTATCCAGGGTGATGGTACAACTGTGGTTGACAGCGTGTGGTCTGAGACGAGCGGTTCCAAAATCAAACAGCTTTGGTTGCAGGGACTCATCCAGAAATATGTTCACACTGAAAACATTATAGACAAACATTAAAAAAAACTTTCCACTGAATATAAACAATATATATATATTTTTAGTTATTTATTTATATTATTTTCTTTATCTGGTACCTTGAGATATTACCAAAAACAACTGAACAGGGCTGTTTATTGTGCAGGTGGTGCAAGGCCTTAGCAATTCCTTTAATAATGACTAGACGCTCTTGCCAGGAGAGAGGGGAAGCTGCACTCTACAATGTGCAAGAGAACAGGACAAAAGCATCTTAAGTTTACATACTCTAATAAGCATGGATTTACATAAATAGGAAGCTCCTGTTTGGAATATGGCAGAGGAACTTGAAAAGCAAGCAGCTCACCGGTTCATGTAGTCTGTGGTAAAGGGATCCATTCTGCAGGTATGGATAAACCAGACAGTATCTGTCCCCGTTGGAGAAGTAACCCAATAGCTCTAAGATGTTTGGGTGCTGGCATCTGTAAAACAAGGCCGTCAATGACAGAACAAGTGTGTGCCTAGACTACTGCTTTCACAGCATGTTTAGTATGGGGATAGTGATGAAGTAAACTTACCGATTATGTACTTCCATCTCTCTCCTGAAAAGTTCCCATAGCTTATTCCATGAGGCATCCTTTACCTGAAAGAACAAAACAGTCCAGAATAAGATACCATAACTCCAACAAATAACACAAGACTGATCATGAGTCATGCCAACTGAAAAGTTGCTTTTCACCATTAAGAAACAGGCCATACCTGTTTAAAGAGTTTAACAATAAAGGTTTCGTTCCCCTTTAGTCCTTTGTAGACATCAGAAAATTTTGCCTCTGAAATCCTCATGTCTGGGTGGAAGTCTCTGGTCCCCTCTATGACCTCTGAGTAAGTTATCACAGACCTATGCTCTGTACCTTAAACAGAAACATAATTGTAACACAGAAAAAACACGGAGATTTGCAGCCTTCACACTAAATTCAACAGGTATACATCTCCATAGTTCTGTGGTGAAGGGGAAGAGGACAGCGTACAACTGTAAAAGGGCATACGTAAAGGCAAAAAAAAATTATACTTATAATTGACGCATGACTTGGGTGAATGTCATCTGTTTTGTTTGGCTCCAATCCTGTGGTCAATGACTGAAATGAAATGTATGTTTATATTAGCGTGCAGGTTATGTCAAGTGTGCCATGTACAATTTGTTTGGGAGTATGGCCCATTCACTTGATTCAGAATACCTTGGGTGAATCTGATGGAGGCAGCCTATCTGTTGGTGGTCTATTAAATGAATACCCAGCATCTGAAATAAAATTTTTTTTATTCCAAATTAAACAAATAGAAAATCGAAACTGTTAAAGACATTCATACCTCATACATTCATAGCGTTTATTTGGCTCCGGCAAAAACGTATCGTTTGCAAACAATAAACCCTTGAAAACATATGTGGATTAATGGCCCTCTGTGCAAACACAATAACTTAGACATTTGAAAAGTACACTTACCCACAGAATCAAAAAGCTTCAGCGCTCTGAACTGACCCATGTCCTTCAATACACTTAGTAGGTCCGCCACAGTTTTATTTTGTAGTGCCCATGACCAGAGGAGCTCCCATGTTGGGCTTTTACCATTTGCCTCTAACCTCTCCGCCCCTCGAAACTCTAACAAACTTGGGACAATTCGCGCAGCTGGAAACATAGATCACAGATCGAAAGAACCGATCGTGGTCAAAATGTACACAGTCCAATTCACAGCCAATTACAAAGTCAAACGCACTTTTAAGATTTCGCTAATATTGTAAGAATTATTTTTCTTACCTAACCCACGCCATCCCAAAGAGTCATTGCCACTGTCGATAATTTTACACAATGTTTCAACCAAGGAGGGGGGTAAATCGTAGAGATACGTGGACGAGTTCATACTGATATTAAAGTCGATAACGTTTGACAAACGTTTCCGGGGTTAGTTTAGACTGGTTGTACACGAGGATGCGTGCGTAGGCCAATAACAAAAGTTGATCACGTGAAGTTGCTGATTTTCGGAAATTCCCCCCCACCTCACGACTACTTTCTAGTGGAACAGGGAAAATGCCACTGGCATAACCTTCTGCTTGTAATAGATTCAATTTAAGTATTTGGAGCTGTAGACGTTCGGCGGACAACCCCCTTCTTGAGTTAGCCTATAAAGCATTTATAGTCTCTGCCGTGTTCATAATTTTCTGGGAATTTCGGATTTTGCGATGCCAATTTCTATCAAACTTCAAAGTTAAAAGTAGCATACTACTCAAGACTGACTGATTGTTTCTTTTACAGCTGTTTTTACTTAACTAAAGCAGAAAAATAATAAAAGAAAATTGTATATATGGGCCTATTATTGTTATTATAGTAAATATGGTTGGCTTGATTTCTTGGTAGAATCGACAAAAAAACACTGATGAAGTGCGTTTCAAAACAGATGGCAAATCTCTGCCATCACAAAAAAGTCAATTTCTATCCCTAAAAACTGCAGCCCCCCAATAATGGATGTATTCGTGCGGTGAGTGATAGGGCCTCGAGAAATATTTGGGGGGCGCTCTTATGACGCAATTATACATTATTTTGCGTTAACAGACTGTTTCCAAGCAACGAGACCGTAAGAGCCTACCAATTTTTATTTTATTTTATGATTTTATAATAAACAAATTGTCTTAAACTCATCAGCCGTGATTCTACAATACAAGAAACAAACCAAGCCAGTGCTTGACTTATTTGAATTCGCCAATTGATCCGTATCTTTTTAGTAGTTCTGAGTTGCATATATTATGTGGAAATCACATCGCCGGTCAGGATACCTGTGTGCGCGTGCGTGTAGTCGTGTGCGTGAGGGTGTGGTGCCCTGTTAGTTTCGATTTCTTGCACATTGTCGAAATTCTTATCATGGACTATTACTAAACTATTTCGTAACATTTGCTTTCTGTATCCAGGATAAATCTTTTTTTTTCCAGTTTCATCTGAGCCTGTTTCATCAAGTGTAGTCTGTGTCTTAACCTGCAGCCAATGAAAGCTACTGAATAAGAATGGTGATCAATCCGTCCAAAGAAGCTAAGGCCAAAAAGAGGATAATGGAGAGCCAAGACCAGATTCTCTCTATGAGCAAAATCATGGTATGCAACCAGGATATCCACAACAAGTGCCGCAGCTTCCACAGGCCACCGTCCCTCATCCTAAACTTAAATATTAAGGAGAAGCCAGGTTAGTGCAGAGGTTAGGTGTGTAGTGTAAGGTGAACCCACACAAAAACACAATAAAGTCCAATTATTTTTTGTGCATGTATTCAGTTCCATCCGTCCTTAAAGAGAGGACGGCAGAGGTGAAGCACATGCTCACTTTCCCAGTGAACGTGAAAACAACCCCCACCTCCTTAGCTGAATTCTGTCAGCTGCTCCACAGAAGGGTAAAGGAGCAGTCTGCTGTCCACTGTTTACCTGACGAGGACCAGGAAACTCTGGTGACACACTCACATAAACACACACACTCACACTGAAATATATACAAAATATATTCATGGGCACACTTTTGCACCACCTTTTTTATGTACTGACACCCACTTCAATCTATATTTCATAATATTCTCTAGTTTGTGGTGATTGCCTCAGAACTGGCTCTGATGTGGCCG
Organism: Galaxias rostratus; assembly: GCA_036024795.1. Lineage (NCBI taxonomy): Eukaryota > Metazoa > Chordata > Actinopteri > Galaxiiformes > Galaxiidae > Galaxias > Galaxias rostratus. Next base: position 711 of record JAVQJS010044645.1, on the reverse strand, counting down.
GACCTGACAGGGTCAATACAAAACCCATTGTTGACCCAAGAAGAGAACACTCTGCTGCAGACCCAGACAATGGACGAGCTAATGGGTATCTCCCAGAAACTCTACCTAAGCTACCTCTTACTTTTAGACACGCTGAGGAGGCGTGCCGTCTTCAATGACAAAGCCAACCAAAGCCGCCTTGGAGCCATGATGGCAAGGGACTGTACCAGTCTGTAAGTTGGATTGAAGATGAGTGGCGTTGGGGTGATGGTAAATTAAATATTGGATATTAGGATGGTTGCCGATAGCCACTGCTAGTAAGCTGCAAAAAATGTAATTATGTTGCCAGTTTGAATGTCCGCTCCATTCAACGCAACATAGCAATGGGACTCAAGGTTGAGCAGGATGCCAGGCTGAGCGCCAACCTGAAAAGTGACCAACCAAAGGGGCCAATGGAGAAGGAGACACACACAATAGTTAGAAGTAAGTTGGGCCCAAAGGTGGGTGTAAAGAGCAGAGGACCGGCCAGGCATAAAAGGATCCTAAAGAAGGAAATACAAGAGGTAAGAAAGATATATTTTACAGTGTTTATAGAGTGTACAAGAATGTACTTTTATTTATGTGTGTGTGTGTGTGTGTGTGTGTGTGTGTGTGTGTGTGTGTGTGTGTGTGTGTGTGTGTGTGTGTGTGTGTGTGTGTGTGTGTGTGTGTGTGTGTGTGTGTATATAGATG
>JAVQJS010044635.1:0-17318 GCA_036024795.1 Galaxias rostratus | reverse complement strand
TTGGCGATCTGTCCAGGGTGTACCCCGCCTCTCGCCCTAAGTCAGCTGGGATAGGCTCCAGCCCCCCCGCGACCCTGCATAGGATAAGCGGTTCTGACAATGGATGGATGGATGGATGCACAATGACAATGCAATTATTTACATTCAATATAAATATATTTGAACTGATAATAAAACGTCGTAAAAAACGTCAAAATATTTTTGACGAAGTCAAACTTCATTTTTGAAGTCAATTGTTCTGGGCTAAAAATCGTTTCAAACGTTACATAAAACGTAAAGGTTTAATACGAGGCAGATAAAATAAACGGTTAACGACAGTGTTACTTGGAAACAAATTATCATCACAAATTATCGGACCGTTAAAGATATGTATCAAGGGAATTACTGGAAATTTCAAGAATTTAACCCGTGGCATTTGAGATTTATTCTCTAACCGCATGACTTGCTACCACTCCAAACCAACAGGTGGCGACAAACCTTCAAGATGGTAGTCTACGTCAATACACCAGCGTGAGAAACACTGAACACGGATATTATTCAAGATGTTTGGATTATGTGTTTTAGAGAACAGTTCAAGATGTTTCTTTATTTTTTAGTTTGTTTGCCTTTCTTTGTGCGAAATGCTTGAGTGAACGGTCACAGTGGTAATGCCCGGTCATTCACACCTAAAGTTAGAGCAGGAAGTGTGTACATCAATGGACGCGAGGACGTGTACTCCTGTTTGACAGCTAGGACCACACTAAGCCCTTTACTGTGCTTGTATGTGAACTCAAAGTTGAATTTGCAAAAGTTCCATGTTACTAAAGGTCCTGCGTTTCTAATCAATCACCCTAGCGCACCTGAGTCAGAAGATACTAATACAGAAAGGTAAGAACATTCCATGGTTAAAATCCTATTATATAGCTTTAACTGTGTGAGGAAGTAAATGCACAATTCCACCATCACTGGAAGTCTTACGTTTGGCAACTCCAGAGAGATACCGCATAGCATAAATTCCCCCTTGTGCTTCCCATATTTCCGTATTAGTTATTGTCATTGCTTACTAGATATTTTATTCAAGTAATTTAATTTGCAAGCAATTGAATAATTAAGGCCTTTTGTGGAAGGATATTTTTGTATTTATTTTATTTTCTGGGCACGCCATTACTGCCAAAGCAGCCATTGTCTGCCTTTCGTAGTACTGTTTTAACTGACTGTCTTTGTTGTCATACTTGCCCTTGCATCCCTTTTTTGTAGCATACCCCCCTGTATATCGGCCCTACCTACCCCAATGGCATCATCTAGGCTCAAGTATCTGTCCCTGGGAGTCCTTGTGTTCCAGACAACATCTCTGGTCCTCACCATGCGCTACTCCCGCACCCTGCAGGGGGATGGGCCACGTTACCTGGCCTCTTCAGCTGTGGTGGTGGCTGAGCTCATGAAGATTGTTGCTTGTGTGTCGCTCGTCTTAAAGGAGCATAGTGAGTGGTTGTGGAAGGAGAACTGCCAAGGGAAATGTGTTTGTGCCCTCATCAATAGTTTTATATTCAATTGGCTTCCTCTGACCCTTTCTCTCTGTTACTAGATTACTCTGTGCGCTCCCTGAACAGCCTCCTGCGACAAGAGATAGTGCATAAGCCCATGGAGACCCTGAAGCTGGCCGTTCCCTCGCTGATCTACACGCTGCAGAACAACCTGCTCTACGTGGCGCTCTCCAACCTGGACGCTGCCACCTACCAGGTACTGTGGGCCGGGTGTCATCGTATGTGTCTGCGTGTGAGTGGATTGTCTGTCTGTCCATGTGCGTGTGGGTTCGGCTTCACAGAGACTCCGTACAAGCGAGTGAAGCTATGTGTTTTGTGTGTGTTTTGTGTGCGTGTGTGCGCGTAGTTGGGAGGAGGGACGGTTGGCAGTGCAGTTAGCTCTGTAGCACTGTGTGTGTGTGCACGCTGACCCTGCCACCCGGTTGTCGGCTACAGGTGACCTACCAGCTGAAGATCCTGACCACAGCGCTGTTCTCGGTGTCCATGCTGGGCCGCAAGCTGGGCGTCTACCAGTGGCTGTCGCTGCTCATCCTCATGGGCGGCGTGGCTTTTGTCCAGGTTGGCATCACAAAACAGAATTCATGTTGCCTTGATGCGGCCCTCTGGGTTCAGCATGCCTGGGCTCATGTTTGTCTCACAATGATATCAAAGTAGTGATGAGACCGAGGATGTTTATGACCGCTTCCAGCATTGATTCCCTGTCTCTCTGTCGGCGCGCATAGTGGCCCTCAGACGCCGCTGCTGTCCCCGAGAAGGAAGCCCCCTCGGCGGGCTCCCAGTTTGTGGGCGTGGCCGCGGTCCTGGTGGCCTGCTTCTCCAGTGGCTTTGCTGGTGTCTACTTTGAGAAGATCCTGAAGGAGAGCAAGCAGAGCGTCTGGGTCCGTAACATCCAGCTAGGTCTGTGTTCAAAGGGTTGGTTTAGAGGTCCCATGAGGGCCATCTTGATGTATTTGAAGTTCTCTAATTGCATTTTATTTTTTTATAGTTTCTCTCACATTCCTCTATTCTCTCACTGTTTCCTGATTGTCGTCATGCATAGTTTATTTTTACCCCTCTGCATGTGTTGTGTCTTGGGTGACTCATTGCCTTGGTGTGAACCTGTTGCTTTAGTCTTGCTTTGGCCTCAGCTCACCCTGTTGTTGCAGGATGAACAAAAAGACAACATTTTGGGACTGTATCGTAATCAGTCTGTTCAAAGTCCCGTTTATGTATGTGACCAGGTTTGTTCGGCTTGGTATTTGGTCTCATTGGAATGCTATCATACGATGGGGAGAAAGTGAGGGAGTCTGGAATGTTCCAAGGTTACAACACACTGACATGGGTTGTCGTAGCTCTACAGGTAAGCCTCACTTTACTTAAAAACTTCATATTCGATATAATATTTTCCACATATTGTGGATTCCCATAGAGCTTATTAGTTTGACCTGTGTTTAGCATTAGCTGCACATTAGCTCAGCTGCCTAGCCCATGAACGAACCTACTAGATCCAGGAGGAATCTCCCACTGGAAGCCCACATAGTGCACTGTACTGAGCTGTAAGAGTGGATTCTTTTCCAGGCACTGGGTGGACTTGTTATAGCTGCTGTCATCAAGTATGCTGACAACATTCTAAAAGGCTTTGCTACCTCAATGTCAATCATCCTGTCAACATTGATATCTTACTTCTGGCTCCAGGACTTTGAGCCTACTGGGTAAATGAATTCACATATTGATGGCACACACATTTTAGACTGTATGCCTGACTGTTTTCCTTTTTCCTATTACGCCTTCGGAAGCGTCTAATTGCGCTGTCCGTTACATGTTTTCTGCAGTGTGTTCTTCCTGGGCACCCTATTGGTCATTACCGCCACCTTCCTCTATGGATATGAGGGCAAAGCGCCCCTCAACCCCAGTCGGGCGTAGAAGACCAAATGATCTTCAAAAGCAACAGTCTCACCCATAGGTCGGAGAATAGAGGAGTACAGCGAGAGGAGAAGGAGGTGTGAAGGACATTAGCATTCCATATTGAAGGGTCTCTGACAACAATAAGTGCCTTCAGCTGGGAAATGCAACTAGGAATTAGTGGCCAAGCTGGACTGGCCATTTCCATGGTTACAGCCTAGTGGAAACCGCCACTCCCTGATCGGGGTAAGGCAGACATGCTCCAAACGGATACTGACTGTTGGAACACCAGATTTAATCTTGTTCAACTACTTGCCTTTTGTCCAGTTGTACAAATAATAACAAAAGCGTGTTGAAAAGCTGTAAGCAGACAGACAGGATTGGTCGTCTGAAGAAAATATCGCTAGAGGATGATGTTACAGTCTACTAGTTAATGGAAGCGCCTAGTATGTTTCACCCAATAACGTGCACTTTTCTCACAGCATTTTTATACAATGGTTCATTATCCAAAGATTTTGATCGATGAACTGGAAAATACAAGACAATATTTGTTTTGCCACAGCTTGTTTGAGTATTGTTTGGGCATTATTTGAGTAAAAACATAGATGTATTAAAATTGCCCCCAAAAATGTTTAATGTACAAAAAATGTCTTATCTTGGTCAACATTCTAAATATGATTTTAAAACAGCTAGGAATTTGTTCCCAGACGTAAGTAAAAAATGCCCACTATATACATTACAAACATTAAACAATATAATTTCTGCTTTAGCAAATCTTGATCTTTATAGATAATCATACCAATTCAAAGGTTTTGTCATAGAAATTGAGGGTCTAGCATGAGAAGTAATTAAGAAAATCGACTTTTAACGTGAAAAATCACTAGGGGTGTCTGTTTTTCAGCTCCTGAATGTGACTGCCAAACTGCTGTTGTCTTTTTTCATCTCATCTAGCTATATGTCACTTGTTAACTCAAATTTGGTTTAGAGAATGACTTTACCACTGTTTTCACAAAGGATGAGTAGAAGCTCTTATAAAGGCGATGCTGTTCCTCGTACTTTTGTTTCGTTGTTTTTTTGCCTTCCATAGCCATTTTCTGTCCACCTATGGACAAACAAATAATGTATTTCTAGTATAATCAAGTGATTTCTGAAGTTCGACATCTGAGATTTACCAAAACTCCTACATATGTCCTGTCAATATTGGAGACCGAAATCGACAGACCCGAGGAATTTAGCGGGAGGACTTACTGAACCTCAAAAAAAAGCAACAATACCACATTATTTCTGTGTCATTCTTTTATTGAGATAAAAACAATGCTTGCATGCAAAGACCAGCCAGCCGGTATTTCTTTGAGTCGTTATTAGATCTTTCTGGATTCCCCACCGTCAGGCACATTGTATTGTACGGTGACACATAAGGCAGCCACTGAGTAACAAAGAGGTCACTTTGCCAGCACTGTTGTATCCACATTAACCCGTTCTTCACAGTGCATCATCATAGTTGCTCCATTCTGCCCCAGTTTGACACGGTAACTTAACCTGCCAATGATTGCTCTCAACTGGCTCCTGTTTCAGACATTTCAGCAGGGGATATAGACTCTGCAAAAGACAGTCTACAGGTAATGTTCCTAGATCTGATAAAAGCTCTGGTGTAGTGTTTGCATGGACACATGCCTGGATGGATGGGTGTGGGTGTGTTGCGGCATGAAGGCTTGTACGGTTTGCACCTAGGAAATGAGCAGCATGGGGACGTGTCGTGGTTACATTCTCGGTCACCTCCTCGCCACGTAGGAGTGGCTCTCTGCTCTGTTGTATCATTGGCCCTCCTCAATAGCTCTTTATTGACCTGCTGTTTAACATTCACTGACCAAATATTTGAGAGTTTCATCATGTGGCACTGGGTACAGTAGCTATGGCTGAGTCACCTTGTCTGACAAAGGACAGGCTAGATAAGGAACCAGTGTATCCGGTTTTTCTAAGGGATTTGAGGGTGAGGGCGGACTTTTACGATCGCATACCCACAATCTTTGTTCTTACATAAAAAGACACTTTGCACCACAGTATCGAAGGGGCCTGAACTGTACCGGCCTGTTGACTTAAACAGCGCAGCTGCCAGTGGTGCAGCGTGAACGGAACAAGCCAGGTACTGTGGTGTGACTAGGCCATTTATTCTCAGTAGCATGGGACCTTGAAAGACATTCACGCTCTTATTCCTCTCAACTCAGGTTTAGGCCTGTTGAACATCAAAGCAGTCAATTCAGAAAATCTGTTAAACTTCATGCATCAACAACAATAACCATGGGTTTAAAATCAAACTTAAAATACTACTCATCACTACAAGATTCTCCAACCATTCAGTTGCAATCTGTTTTTTTTTTCTGAATTGACTAAATTGAAGTTTTTAATCGTAAATGATTGGCATTCAGTCCTGTGCGTCACGGTCATGGAGTCAGAGCAGCTGACCACTCTGGTGTCTTAGCGAGGTAACATAGTTTACCTGACGGCTGGTACTTCATTGCTGAACACACACACACATCCTCAAACAAATAAACACCATATCTTCTCTCTTCTGGGCCTGAAACATACATTAGCATTGACACAGATTTGCTGGCCCAGGTTCATGGTCCGACCACATCACCACATTACCTATCTAGTTCTCTGGCTTCTCATTACAGATTTAAGGCAGAGGGACCTTGGGACGTGGTCTGTGTGTAGGCTATGGTCCTTCAGCTCTGGTCCTGGACAGCTACAGGCTTTGATTAGCGCTAAGCACTTAGTGTTTTGAAGAGGACGAGAAATGACAAACATTCAACAGTATCCTACTGAGCCGCAAAGAAAAGCCTGCACACCCAGGACATAAGTTTTAGACTGATGATTCAGACCTTGCCCAGTAGTCCTCCCAGTTTTACTCAAAGGCAGTGGTGGGGAATTAAGGCAGCTTTTCTCCCCAAGTCACAGTCTCCATATGGCCCCAGCTGAGCTGCAGTCAGCCCAGACAGTTCTCCTGTTCTCCAAACCTACCTGGAGGTTGTTCATCCCTCTTATTGAGCTACTCTACTTAGGTGGGATGACAACCAGCGGTGGGCCCCTCTTAGGCCTCCACATGAGCACTTGGGCATCATTGGCGTTGGGCCTCCCTAGGGCATTAGGGGGGATGGGCTCCATACGGGTCAGCACCCGGGGCTGCTCCTGGTAGGCCCGGCCCATCAGCCTGGCTCTGGAACCCAGGGGCATGGAGGGGTCCACCACAATGTCTACCCTCATCCTCCACTTGACTGTCTGGAGAAGGATCTTCTCTCTGGAGCCTGTGTTGAGGGCCACCAGCCAGGTGGTGAAGCTCTGGTCCCTTTTGATGGCCGTCAGCAGGGGCGTGTTGCATTCACTGACCGGAACCGCCCAGGTTACGCTGGGGTAGAAGTTGTCGTTCATACTGACGGTGAAGCGCGAGGGCTTAGAGATGGGGCCGGCTAGGGTGACCGTTTCGGTGGTGTTTCCATACCAAGGATAGCTCACACCGTCCGAGTCGCTTATAGCCCTCACCAGCCCCTCACGCAGCTCCGGTAGCTCCCAGCTCGACCTGCAAGAGAAGGCAGGAGAATCTTACCAGAGTCTCCGATGGCAGTGCATGAACTGCTTGTGAAGGGTGAGTTAATACAATGGGTTGGAGAAACAAAAAAGGCCAATGTTTACAGTGCTGATAATATGATAATGAATAGAGAGAAAGAAATAGCATACAAGCAGAAGAGCAACATACATTGATAATAAATAGATCAGTGTGTCAGCCGAGGATCGCCAGCTTTTCAGATGTTTCAGGGGACTCCGTGCCTGCCAACAACTTCTTGTCTGTCTCCTGCATCTGTCTGGTGTGTTTGGTGTACCCCTAGGCTGTCCACTTTGATCCAAGCATGCCCCGAACAGCCTATCTCATATGACTTCATCTCTAGACCCAAACACCCCCAAGCAGCCTGTGGGTCTAAGAGCTCTGCTCCATTCATTCTCGGTGTCAATGTGTGAGTGTGTAAATGATTTGTGTGGTTTTACATTTCTGTGTGTGTGCGTGTGTGTGGGTAGGAAATGGTCCTCCAAGGGAGGCCAGGTGGGAGTGTGTAAGTGCATAGCTTTTTTCTCCCTCCTTGGCTTGTGTGAACAGTCTGGGAGCAGCAGTAGTTTAGCTCCTCTCTGATAACAGGCTTTCTATTTTAGTGCCAGAGTCACAGGAACATCTATGGGTGGGCGTAGATGAAGGAGGATGACAGCAGAGTTAACCTGCTGGGTGCACAAATGCTCAGCGATACAACCGGCTCCAACACACGTCAACTCTTGCATTGTACCCAAATCATTGCCCCACCCCCTTCTCACCCTTTCATCCTAGTTCTCTGTCACACTCTCCTCTTCTTCATCCCTCAAACAAAACAGCACATGATTGAGACTTCCATGCAATAGTTGAGTGAAATTAACACATGCTTCTAAACAAGAAATAAAAAACACTAATGTCCATGAGACCATTCAATTATATAGGCCTACAGTGTATGTACAGTATAACTTACAATCCAATGTCTTCATAGGTATTGTAGAATTCCATTTGGGTGCAGGCTTGTATCCAACCAACCACCCATGTCTCATTCCGTGGAATAGGGGGCATCAAAATCCTCGCTGATGCCTTGAAATAGGGAGTCTTATAACGCAACACTATGGGCGAGTTCTCCTCGATGATTGTCGGGCAGTGGTCTATGGTAGCAGAAACCTCATAGACCACAATGTTTTCACGTTTGATACGCGATTTGCATGCAATACTCTGAATGCAACCCATGACAGAACAGGGAAAGGTGGTGGGTAAGCAGCAGAATACTATCGATAGAAAACACTATTGAGCTGTTCTGAGGTAACATAAATCTCCTTAGGTTCCACTGAATAACAGGACGGCACATCTGACACCGCCGATGCTATCCAAATAGTTATGTCAATTTAGAATCATGTTAAGAGACTGCGGTATTACAGATTAAGTACCCTACAGTGAACCTTAGATAGGCTAACAGCTGATACGGTGGGCTACTGAAATAACAATCTAACAGTCTCTGCGTACAACTGCCCTCTTTTGCGGTCCAGATTCCCATGGACTCCAGACTATCCAAATGATGGTTTCTGTCCTTGCCTCTTCGTTTTGAATCCACGTGTCCGTTTGTTGCTATTCTGGGCCGTTTGATCCTCTTCCTTCTGCCCCGCGCTGTCATGTCACAAGCCGGTGAATAGTGGCGGAGACAGGGGCGTTGTGTGGAGAAGGACCCGGTTGTGGGGTGGTGGTATAAAATGCTTGTTGATGCGGCACTAAAAACCGCGATGCACTGAGCCCGAACCTTGTTGACAATTTTGATGCCCAATGTTGCTTAGGATTAGGTTACTCCCACCAATGGAACATATTAAGGTTCAAAAATTCAAAGCAACCCGAGAGCTTCAAAATGCAGGCAATCATTGTGAAATGCTCATTTCTCTTCGTGTAGTGAAACAGGCAATTCCTTCATGTTCGACATGAAAAATGTATTAAGGCTGATAGCCTATTAAGAGATATATTTTGATAATAGCCTAACAAATTCATATAATTTGTTAAGATGTGCTACATAAAACTATTTAACCAAGAGCCATGACACGAAATGATTCTCGAGTTTCTGCCTCGCATCCGCTGTGCCGCTGTCCAGTCTCCTCGGTGCTGAAGATGCTCAATGGACCAATGAACAGCAGGAGAATGTACGCGTGGGAGTGCCTTCATGAGTTTGTTGCATTTATCATTTTCTCAACGGATAAATACATCGTTTTTTATTTAATTGGCAACAGAATAAGTGCTTAAGGTGGGAATTTAAATGATGGTGAGAAATAATCATATATAATATGATTTGTATAATTATTGCATATTAGTTATTGCAGAGACATAATCGTCTTAATCACATGTTAAGTATTCTATTGCATGGGTGGTGAGTTGAAAGCTTAGGAAAGTACGGCTCTTTCGTTTTATTTTTTTCAAAACTCTCACTTTAACCGGCCTACTAACCAAAGTAACTTTTTAATAAGTTATTGGTTGATGTATGACAGCACTATCTTCTTAGGCCTACATTTCCTTTGCTAAATATTGCATAAAGATTCTTTCTGACAAACTTTTTACAACCTTAAGACCTTGAAGACTGATTTTTTGGTCAACTGCTGATTGCTGTACGATTGCACAATCCATAATTATACAAGACTTGATGACACAGGGGATATTAATGCTATAACGTGACTTGAATATTTCTGTACATTCAAATTCTTTTTTTTAAAAATTCCCAATTTAACCTTTGAGTGGTCAAGTCCTTACCTTAAAACAAACAGTTGTCAAACATGTGCTCCTGCCACATCTTCATAAATGATGAAATGCAACAACTTGAGTGGACTATGGGCTAAATATATTTGCAATAAATATAGGATTTTTTGACAGCAGACATTTTTGCTGTTAAACGAAGTTATGTCGAAGGCACAACTTATGTCATACTTGTTTACAATGGGAATAATCCGTGTTATTGGGTAAATACTCGGCAATTAGATCGAATACAATTGTTTCTTCAACACAGTCCATATGAAATGCGTCGGTGGTGATAAAACGCCATAAATCATAAACAGATGAAGTTACATGCGGAAACGTGTCTCACTGAATGACATTTAAGATGGAACAAAACTGTGATACAAAACGAAACGTGTCTTTCAAAATAAAGGTCAGGAAAAAAAAGGCGTTGCTGGGAATAGGGACGGTGGAATAAACAGCTAAGCCTGTAGCCGCCGCTATCCTGCCTGGTGAGCGGCAAAAAATGGATGGATAGATTGATGGATAGTCATTAAATAATAACAATAATGCATTTAATTTAGTTTGAAGCGCTTTATCATGACACTCAAAGCGCTTTTACACAATTAGATCACCGATTAATTTATATACTTATTCACATATTTATATACCGAATAACAGCTATCAGACACTACACCCAGTCTGAGTGATATCACAGCAGCCAATTTGCGCCAGACGTGCTCAACATATATTACATCTATACATTAGTGCACAGTGAATGCGTTCTTTATTTTGAAATAAAAGAACGCAAACGCTGCAAAGATTCCGGTTAAGAGGGCGTCGTGTCGTGAAAGAAAACATGCCAATGAGTGGTTTTTACTAGTGTGATAAGTTAGATATACCTCGTTTTGGAACTGTAACTGTGATTCAAGTAAATATCATGGTATGTATTCAGGTAACCAGCAACCAAGCCAAAAACGTTGTTTGACACTTCCTGCTAACGTTGCTTATGTCTTTCACTGTCTTGCTGGCTCATCGTTGTTGGCTAGTAATACGTTATTTTTCAAGTGAGCATACTTGTTGCTCAAAGTGGGTTTAATAATGTTAATTCTTGGCCTACTATCCTTAAACTAACAAGGTACTAATCTATAGCGATCAAAAGAGACAGCTCCAGCTTCCATACCCTGTTGATCAGACCATACTTATTTACTGTTTCGATGCAGTTTAACTACATGCTAGCCAGCTCGGTCAAACACGGTGGCAATAGTTACGCCTTGGATATCAAAATTATTATTTTATTATTTAGGGACCGTTGGCAGTATTCTAATATCTTCATAGCATAACCAACAGATACACTTTAAATAGAGGCCGGCCCATACTAGATCTTTGGTGCCGATTCTGTTGGGGAGTAAAACAATTCCGATATTGATATATCTCCGATATCACAGCATTTTTTTAAATAGACTACAGCAAAATTATCAGTTTCTTTGGCCTTACTGCTAATAAATATATTTCAGTAAAAATTTCTACCAAGTGTACATATTGAAAAATATCATTTATTTGCACACGAGAAAAGTGTCAAACTAATATACTTGCGGCCATCCTTCGAATTCGCGAGGTCATGTATGGAGTTCAAGTCTGGAGATTTAGCTGGCCATGATAGGGTGTATATCTGGTAGTCCTCCATCCACACCTGGATAGGCCTTGCTGTGTGAGGCATTGTCCTGCTGCGAAAAAACATTCCTCCAAATTATCTGAGCTTTAAGAAAGCAAGTTTTCTTCCAGGTCAACCTTATGCGTAGCTAGTGTCCTTCACAAAGTCAAATCTGCCTAATTGTAGCCTTGCTAAACCCCCAGAATATCACCAATCCTCCACCAAATTTCACAGTGAGTGTAAGACACTATGCGTCTCCAGGTCTCTGTCTAACCGTAAGAAAACCTGGTAGGCCATAATGAAACATCTGTAACATCTGTCGCTTGTTTAAAAAAAGGATAGGCCTGCATGGCATAAAATGTAGCCTATAGGCAACGAGGTAACATTTCAACACAAAGTTATTCTACTACCAGCATGAAATCAGACGTGTACTGTGTCTTTTAGGCTTGCATAACTCATAAACCACATAACCCTATTGATAAGCTAAGGCAATTGATACATTTCTTCATTGTTTAATAAAAGTGGGCCTAGTATCAACTAATGCACAATATAATAGTGAGGAACTTCTGAGTTTTAAAATTGTATCTTCAAGTTGGTTGGTTTAGGGCTCTATCGAGATAAATTTGAAAAAACTTCTCAAAAAGCGTCTTTGAGTGTTTTAAAAAGCGCTTTATAAATCTAATGTATTATAATTTCAAAAATCAACCTATGACTCTATGTGCAGTACTATAGCTTGCTTGATGAATAATGTATTACTTGTCTTGTAGCATGTGACTTACCTATTCAAGTTGATTTAATTTCCTAAAGGTACCAACAGAATTAAAAACTCTTGTCCATCGATTTTACGTCCTTCAAGCTGAGCGAGTAGAGGCTTACAGACTCTTTGAAGAGTAAGTTACTGAAAGTCCATTCAAATCCTATTGAAGGTTAGTTAGTATTTTGTATCAGTGCCACCCATTTTATTACATTTTGTAGTTAACCCTAGTCCCAGCTGTCTGTGGCTTTCCAAGGCTACCCCCAGAACCTAAGCAATTTGGCCCCTGGAAATGTTAGTGGCACATGTGTTTGTTTTGAGTTTGGATGTTCTTTCCAGAGGCCACGAGGCGTACCTGAGGACGGGGCCCCACTATGATTTTGATCACTACAGACAGCTGGTGCATGAGATAACCCAGGCCTTTTGTGGCATCTCCAAAGAAGTGCTAGAGATCAGAGAAAAGCTACACCGAGACTGTGACCGGCCAGACCTGTCGGAGCACATCGAGAAGCTGCAGAGTAAAGAGAAGCAGAAGCTGGAGCTGGTAAGAAAGTCCCGCCTTCTAATTTAGACTCGACAAGCACAAAGGCCAGTGTATTGTGATGCTGTTATGTGAAAGCAATGGATTCATGATTTCCTATGTTGGGATTACGCCTGGCTTTCTTATGTCTTTCTTAGAACTTTCTGATCTTTCTATATTATAGTACCTCAATCAAACCACAAGGAGGCAGAGTTCTCTTGAGAAACATGGGAATAATGCATTTTCTGTCTGTAATATTTTTTATTTTATTAAAGTTAAATGTTAACAAGTTATTTAATATACTATCAATTAATATGCAAAAAAATGCACAAAATGAAAGGAAAATAAAACAAAGACGGAAGTGAAATGCTTTCCGAAGCTCACAGTAGTTATTTTCCCCCAGAGCTCCACAGTAGGTCAGCTATATCTGGACCGACTGCCTGGCTCTGAGGCGTCTGACTGGTACTAAAAGGTTATGACACATTGATAAATGGTTTGCACATGTCTACTGTGTCTCAGACAGCCAAGCTGCAGCTGGCCAAGCAGAAGGCTCAGGATCACCCAGACGATGAGGAGGATTATCAAGAGAAGATTCGGAAGATCAAGCAAGAGTAAGAGCAGATTTGTCTCCTGTGTCCCCTATTGGTCTCACTCTTGTTGGGTCGTCGTAAACAGATGATAAAACTGCAGAAGCTTCCAAAGCTGCCTCAGTGCATTGCAAACCAACTTATGTCTCAGCATTATGTGTATTTTATATTGTTTAAAAAAACTTCACTACTCCAAACATTGTCTATGTCAGAAGACCCTTTCCGTTAAAAAAGCCAAATGCAACAATCTGAATGCATGTTCCCCTCTTATGTCCTGCCACAGGGTAATAAAGAACAAGGAGGCCTTGAGTGAGATCCTGCAGGACTTTAAGTACGACTCGGAGGAGTGTGAGTGACAGGGAACTCCCGACAGGCCTCTGCTCTTCTAGACAGGGATGGATGGACTGCCTGTGGTGCAACTTCCACCGTGTACTCCTCAGCCCTGCCTATCGATCCACCGCCGGCCGGCTCCACCTCTCACTGCAGTGACTCTCTCTCTCTCTTCCCCGGAGCCGGGGCCATTACCTGGCGTCTATGTTTGTCTTCAGCTGTCTCCAGCTATGGCGAGAGAGTTCTTGTGAACTAATGGTTTGTAAATTCCATATTTCATTGGTGTGCGCTAAACAGGTTTTATACATATAATTTATTGCTTGTTAAATTGTTTTTTCTTAATAAAACTGCTCTAAAACAGGTTGTGTTACTTTGACAAGTAAAGGCAAATTAAAAACCTCTTTAGCATAGCATGGTGGAAAAGTAACCAAGATGAATTCACAACAAACAATATAAGCAAATATGAAAACCTTTTTTTCTTCAGGGATACATTCTATACATTTATATAATTGCTAGATCCTGTGCTCCCTTTGCATTACGGTATATGTAAACCTCAACTTTATAGATCTCCACACATTTTAATGAGATTCAGCAGAACTGATTAGTCACTGTTGTAAATGAATGCAGCGCACTGCACATGCCAGCCACTGAGCTTGGCCCATTTTCCATTTTGCGGGCAATCTAGAGATACAGACCAAGTTTCACGGAAGGCCACTGTATCAACATCAAACTCCACCTTTTGAAACCCACAACCCAAATCAATTAAGATGTCTGTTCGATTGCACCCGTCCGAGAAAATAGTGGCTCCACAGGGTTTCCATGTTTTTTGGAGAGAGTACCCAACAGCAGTCCACTTCACCTTCCATAAACTCATTTAAAGTCACTGCATGAAGACAAGCCCACAGTACCGGCGCTCCAAATGGTCCATGAGGCAGCTTTGGGAAGATTGGGCAGTTTTTCTATTGATTATTACCAGTGAGCTAATTAACAGATTATTTGAATTATCACCTTGTAGAATCTGCAAGCAAAAAAAAAAAATGCAAATGTTTATATTTTTATTGTTGATCTAATCACAACCATGCTGAACTGAATAATAATCAATAGTGCCACATCTCTTTCTCTGTATTGCACTTAATTTCTGTGTAGCAATTGAACATAATATGTTACAGAAGTCATCCTCATCTGCATCATTATTATTAAGGGTGTGGAAATGCTGCCTTTCGCAGCAACATGACAACCGTCCCTTTTTTCTTTTCAATGAGCCATGGAGAGGATGTGGCCCAGAATTGGGCTCTATATGTACATGTGTAATTTGGTCTTAGTTATGTTGCGAAAGCAGCTCTGAAGATCAAAAATAGTCATTACATATAGAAGACATTAATATTGGGTTTTAAGTTGCATCGATATATTTCCCTTTCCCTGTGGTTGATAACATAATATTTTAAGTATATGCAATTAGAATATTTAATTACAATTCGGGTGCATGAAATAAAACGAAGTGGCAGATGTCAACTTTATTCTGTACCTGTGGCCCATGAAGTCAAAACCGCACACATACTTCAGCATACAACTTGAACCAGGGTGAACCAGATTATAAGGGATTTTTTTCTGTGTACTCCCACATGCTGTCCGCATTGCAAATGGCAACTGCAAGACTATTTGTATATAAAGACAGGGTCAAAGTATTCCAGTTGAAGACATTGTCACAAAAATGGGTCTTGAATTGACAAGGTGTTACCATCAATCGTTTGTGTATGTGTGTGTGTGTAAGTATGTAAGTCAGTTAAACTTTTGTGAGTTACATGACCCTATCTATGGGGCACATCCTATTTCACGAGTTGACCACTTTCCTCCAAACTATACGTTGTAATGGCATGCCACGATTTGACCAGGTTTTAAAGTAATACCCGAACTCATACAGATCTAGACAAAAAAACTCTAGAAAAACAATGAAAATGGGTTAATAATAAATTAAGATATAATTGTATACAACACTGTCATCTTGATCTTAAAAGAGTTTTTCTCCTTACCTACCTTGTTGCGCGTTTTATGCGACTTCTGCTGCCACACCCGCCACTGGTCGTAAAGCTTGATTGACATGCCGCCACAGCCATTGGCATGTTTACGGACCCACCCAAAGAACTGTTTGAGCTCTCTCCGCAGCGTAGAGTTGTGCTCGCTTGACTTGGGGTCACATGATCCAGTCTGCAGCCACTCTGTGAGGCGGAGGAAACAGAGCAGGGCTGTCAACGTTATTGCTAGCAGCAGCGTCCCTTTAACAAAGTTTCATTTGTTGTGCTGCTTGGCATGTGGGCCCGTTCAGATCTGATGCACGCATCACAGTCAGCACACATAACTGACATTGAGCTTTGGATAAGACATTCATTCATTCCATGAACGGCCTGATGAAGATCAAAAATCAGACCAAATAAATAGGACCCATAAAAAAATGTGTTTCATTTGATCACAAAAATAAAAGATGCACAACACAGATACACGAGATGGCTGACCTTGCCATACGTCTGCCACATCCAATTTTAGTTGGTGAAAAACAGGGCCTGATAACCGCTTCCTTTCCCTTCTGCAGAGTAACAGATGCCCTGTAACCTATGTACCCCATTATCTGCTGTTCTGTTCCCAAATCTGGTTCCACTTTGTACGTATGCTCTGTGTGTGAGCACGACTGACAGCGTGCATTTCAAATTGATCAATCTTTGAAGGCCAACAACCAAAAAAAACATTGTCTATTGAATGTCCCCTCGGCCCTTAGCCATTCCTCCCCGGTTCCTCTAATCTTGGGACGACAGATCTCTATCGGCCTATTTGATGTTTGGCTTTCTGCGGCCCCATACGGTGGCTTCAGAATCTCGTTGAGTAATCTGGGATAAGGCCATTGTTTTTTGGAGCCTAATTGGCAATGAAAGGTGGCTTTTTTAAGGCCAAACAATGTTAAAAGTCTCATGAACTTTAATAACACTGTTTGATCTGAAAGGAATGTGTGTGGTGTTTTAAATCTCGAGGACATAAAAAAATTCCTTGTGCTCTCATTCTGAGCAATTGTTCGAACTAACAAATATATTGGTACTAAAATATACGTAGCATGCACTGTTTATGGGCACTTTATCCCTTACAAGTCACCAGAGCCCTTTCCTTCCCTCTTAGATCACTCAGCCTCCGGTCTGTGTGTGTGTGTGTGTGTGTGTGTGTGTGTGTGTGTGGGGGGGGGGGTGTGTGGGGGTGTGTGTGCACTCACCACTGTTGGGTGTGGAGGCAGCAGTGGGATGGCTCCAGTCGCTCCAGATGCCAGGCTTCCTGGAGCCGTAGATGCCCACAGGATTGCACCGCACCTGGACAAAGTACACCGTGCCCCCCCTGAGGCCTGCTAGCCGGCACGATGTCTGGTTCCCCACGTCATCCACAACCTGAATGGGGAGCCAAAGTATGTTCTGCGGCAATTTTTGTCAAAGGCAAATACACTTTCCAGTAAACCCCGCAGAAAGAGCTTTAAGAGTAGACTGACAAACTTTGGTGAATCCACAAAGAACGATGTGCAATCTAGGGCTACAGTTACAGCCAACAGCACATACATTATTCCTTGCCAGTGCCTGCTGAGGTGTATCACAAATATTTACGGAAAGAGATGCCGTTGAACGGTGCTGAATCAAATATAAGGGAATTGTGTGTGTGTTTGTGTGTGTGTGTGTGTGTGTGTGTGTGTGTGTGTGTGTGTGTGTGTGTGTGTGAGAGATAGAGTATGTGTGTGTG
>JAVQJS010044597.1:0-10695 GCA_036024795.1 Galaxias rostratus | reverse complement strand
GTGTGTGTGTGTGTGTGTGTGTGTGTGCGTGCGCATGTGTGTTCTATTCAACGCCAACGAGGGCCTGCTAAACACAAGGGTGCGTGCAGGAACAACACCGCAGAGGTGAACAGATATTTCCCAAAGGCTCTGCAAATAGCTCCTCTGCCCCGGAATGTAAACAGGCTGTGTGTGTGTGTGTGTGTGTGTGTGTGTTTGCATGTGGGCAGTGACTCAGGGCCATAGTCAACGTGTGTGTGTGTGTGTGTGTGTGTGTGTGTGTGTGTGTGTGTGTAGGTGTGTGTACGTGTGTGTGTGTGGCACCTGTTGACACCAAACGAAGGCCTCCCCTAGACGTTTCCCTGATCAATGCCGGAGATAGACAGGCCACCTGAGCTTTAATAACGGCCCGCAGGACGGAGCTGAACCCCGGCGAGAGAGGCCGAGGCCAGCGAGCAGAAAGAAAGAGCACCACTGTCTCCCCTCTATTTGCTCTGTTGATCCTTGTCATCTTTTTTCCCCCTTTTATGATGGCAATAGATTCGTTAACAATTAAAAAGGAGGGGTGGGGGAGAAAATGAAGAGGTAAAAGAAAAAAGGAAAACGAAGGAAGGAAGGGCGAGTTAATAAGAGTGACACAGAGACTCCATTGAGCGGTGTGGATGGATAGGACAGAGTGGGTTTTTTAATAAGGGCTCCCAGTGCTACATGTGGTCCCTGAGGGGCCCGGGGCCATCAATAAGCCCACACACTGGTCCTTCTCACTGGAGCATTGTTAGGCCCCTCTCTGAAGACAATTGGCGAGGCGGCATGGAGCACGTCTCTGGCGGAGAGGAACAACAGGAAAACCCGGCTCGCTCCCAAAGCCGTGGTGGCTGGTTGGCCCAGCGGGCTGGTGACGGAGAGGTCAAAGGTCCGGGAGCTTTCACCGTTCCCCGGTGGGGGTGGGCGTGACGGAGTCGCGGGTGGCCGGCGTGGCGCTCGGAGAGCGGACAGTGGCGCCTTCACGGCGGAGGTGTGTCGGCGTGTGTTTAGGAAAATGAGAGTGCAAGGGAACCATGACCTCGCAGAGAATAAGACAAACACAACAGAGACACAGGCGGTTTGTTTCTAACGGATGACAACCTGTTCTCTAAGAAACCCACATGGTCTCATATTTCCATCTCTTAACTGACTAACACGTGGCCGTCTCTCGCCTCGGCCCGGCTCTCTCTCCCTCGACATCCGCCTGACGACAGCCGGCGCTCTCCTTCCTCCCTCGTTACAGCTCTGCAGGAGGCCACCTCTCCGCTGGCGCGTTTAAAATCTCATTAGCGGCTAATTAAAAGCGCTCCGGCCTTTATTGCCTCGCCCTAATCTCTCTAATTACCCGCGGTTAATCTTCTAAGTTCATCGTCCTATCGGCAGCCTTGCTGCCCCTCTAGGGTGCCCCCCACCGCCGCCACCACCCCCAGGCATCGTCTTCTGTCCTCCCCCAGGAACGGCAGCCTCAACGCGGGGACGGATAGGTAGGTCACCCTTCCAACCCCTCCCTCCGCCCCCCGCCCCTCCTCATCCTTCCAAGAAAACAGGTTGAGGCAGTGGAGGAATGCGATGCAGGACCGAGGCTAAATGGAGATGTGACATCATTGATCTGTCTCTCTGCAGGTGGGGAGGGGTGGAGCTGCGAGGGCCATATCGAGCCCTGCTGATTCAGGTCACATTTGCATAATGGTGCTGCAGTGAGTTTGCTGGTGAGGCGCTACACGTCCTGGCGTCTCCGTGTGGGAATCGACGGCCGACGGTGCTGACTCACTCTGACTCATGTGCGCGCTATCAGTCGGGATAACAGCGTTTGTCCGCGAGGAAAGTGCTATTGCTGTTGGCCGGCTCAGACAGGAATTACTATCGGCTCGACGGCGATTCCCAGGAGTTGCCACTCAAAGGTCGACCGATTATCGAGATTGATTTAATAATGACCCAATCCGGATTTTCCAACTGGCCTCATTTCCACCACAACTTAATGGAGGAATCCAATAGATCTGTTTGCCAAACGTAAACCTAAACCCACAAAGGGAACAAACGCAAGCCCCAAAGCCGTTGAGAACAAAAAATACTCAAACATCCACTCCTAACAATCCGCACGCGTCCTCTCCACGGCTCGCTCTTCCCTTGGCAAACCCACCACCTGTCCGTCAACCTACCCGGTAGACTGCGTGCTGCTGGTGACCACCTTGAGGCTGGCGGCGTTGCGGATCAGCTTGTCCAGCGTGGCCACGATCTGGGAGAACTTGGGCCGCAGGTTCCTCTCCTTCACCCAGCAGTCGAGCATGAGCTGGTGCAGGGCCGTGGGACAGTCCATGGGCGGGGGCAGCCGGTAGTCCTGCTCCACCGCATTGATTACCTGGAGGGGGAGGTGAACGGGGGGTAAGGTATAGCATGAGTGGCTATATGAGGAAGTGTACAGTCGAGTTCAAAAACAGGAAGGAAGATCATGCAAAAGGGAAGGGGAATATAGAATAATAAGGGGAGGAGTCCAGTGCCATAAAGAACCAGAATGGGACTGAGATAAGTAAACAGTGATCGCCCCCACCCTATCCCCCCAGAGAGAATGAGCTGAAACAGCTGCCCACGATAACGTATGTTTCATGAAAAAAGTACCAAAGTACCAAAAAAAAAGTGAATAAAACGTACATCCTGGTTGCTCATGTCCCAATATGGCCGCTCGCCGTACGACATCACTTCCCACATGACAATGCCGTAGCTCCACACGTCGCTGGCCGAGGTGAACTTCCTGTAGGCGATGGCCTCCGGGGCCGTCCAGCGAATGGGGATCTTGCCTCCCTGTGGATATGCGAATGAGTAGATGAGAGTGAAATACTGGGGATGGAGCACGGACACAGTCACACACATACAAGAGGGAGAGAGATTGGGTGAGTGAGCGAGGGTGACGAGCTCGCATGTGAAAGGATTACACTGAACGACAGAATGCACAGAAACGGGTAAGTACAAACGACAAACGACCTTCACATACAAACATTGGCATACTCACAGAGAATGTGCACATACAACGTACCATGACACAAAGACAGATACTCACACCGGGCCAAAACATTTCCATATTCTCCACACATGCACAGACACACACACACACACACTTTACTTTCCACACATATGTACATTACACACACACACACACACACACACACACACACACACACACACACACACACACACACACACACACACACTCACCAGTGAGCTGGTGTACGTGGGGTCTGTGGCGTCATCCTCTAAGAAGCGGGACAGGCCGAAGTCGGACACCTTGCACACCAGGTTACTGTTGACAAGGATGTTGCGGGCGGCGAGGTCTCTGTGCACATAGTTCATGTCTGACAGGTACTTCATGCCTGCGGCGATGCCACGCAGCATGCCCACCAGCTGGATCACCGTGAACTGTCCATCATTGAGCTGGCAAACGGAGAGAGAGAGACAAGGTCAGATTGCATTTTTTTTTCCGAGTTCCATTCAATTGAGCACGTCCTCATCAATCCTTTTTTCCTTCACCCGCTCCACCTCTTCTCCTCCCTCCCTGCATCCCTCTCTCTTTCACTCCATCCATCCCTGCATTCCTCTTCCTCCCTCCTCTCTCTCGTCTCTGTGACAGGCAGTGTTTGATGGGATTTGGAGTCAGTGATTCATAGGCGACAGAGCTCTCGGTAAATGTCACCGAATGAATTGAGTGAAAGGAGTATTTGTCAGATATTAGCTACAGACTCAAGGCTTAAGGCTCCCGTTCTTTATACAGAGAGAAAGGAATTGAAAGATTAAGACGATTGGATTGTGTGCATTTCATAGATTCGTAGGAGATTAGACGGCACGTCAATGCCTGTGCAACCAGTATTGTGGGTGAGTCTGTGTGTGTGTGTGTGTGTGTGTGTGTGTGTGTGTGTGTGTGTGTGTGCGTGTGTGTGTGTGTGTTTGTGTGTTGGAGAGAGAGAGAGTGTGTCTAGCCTCTCACCCGGAGGAAGGAGTCCAGGGCGCCGTTCTCCATGAACTCTGTGACGATCATGACAGGTCGACTCTTGGTGACCACGCCCTCCAAGCGGATGATGTTGGGGTGGTCAAACTGGCCCATGATTGACGCCTCGGACAGGAAGTCCCGCCTCTGCCGGTCGGTATAGCCCACCTTGAGTGTCTTGATGGCCACAATGATCTCCCGACGGCCAGGAAGCTTGAGGCGACCCCGACACACCTCCCCAAACTCTCCTGCGAGAGCGGGGGTTTTGGGCGAACAGAGAGAGAGAGAGAGAGAGACGGAGGGAAGAGAGGAGGGACGGAAGAGTGGAGGAGAGTGGGGGAGAGGGAGAGTAACTGGTTAGAACCAAGGAGCAAGGGAAGGGCAGCGGGAGGGATTTGGGAGTCGGCAGGGAAGGGGGAAGACTGCGAGAAAAGCCAGGACTCTGAGGTGGTGTTTTGGAGGTGAGGGTGTGAGGGCGTGTGCTGACCGGGCCAGAAGCGCTGGAGTGAGAGCGAAGGGAAAGGTGGGGGAGCGACATAGAACGCCCAGAGAGATGAGTGTTGACGCAGTCAAAGAGGGGGCAAAGAATGCAGGACACAGTGGAGGGGGGGGGGGGGGATAAAGGGGGGAGAAGCCAGGTATGAGGGAGGAGGTGAGCGAGAGGGTGGGGGGTGAGGTCAGGCTTCGGAGGGGTCAGGGGCAGGGATGCCGTAGGTGCCGGGCGGGGACAGAAGCTTGGGGGGGGTGGGGGTGTGTGACGCGCCGCGTCTCGGCCCTGTGGCGAGCGCGGTGTGGGGAGGGGTAACATCACGAGGGGGGGGGGGGGCAAAGGAGGGCGGGCGAGGAGCAGAGCGAAGAGAGGACCAGGATAAGGGAGGGGTCGAGGGAGCGAGGAGGTAGAGGAGGCAGAAGGGGCGAGGGGGGGGACAAGGGCAGGGGGTTCATCACTTAATTGACGAAGCCTGGGAGGCGACGGGTTCATGTAGCAGCGGCAGCAGCAGACGTTAAGGGCTGTTTCAGTAGCAGCAGCAGCTGTAGTAGCAGCAGCTGCAGTAGCAGTAGTAGTAGTGGTAGTAGTAGTGGTAGTAGTGGTAGTAGTAGTGGCAGGAGTAGGAGCAGCAGGAGAGCACATCGACTCCATCCCCTTCCCAACGTCCTCCATTTCAGCTCTGATACAAGTCTAAGGTAAACAACCTGAGCCCACACAGCCCTGCAGCTTTTTAGCAGAATAATATTACTCTCATAAAGCTACGTCAAATATAGAATATATCACTTTATTCACTGACATTACAATGGGAGGTGGGGGAAGGGAAAGAAGTTTAGCTAAAGAGTTGGGATGACCACATTTGGAACTGGGTGAGACTGAGACTCTTTAGAAGGGCCCTGCTGACACTTAGAATTGTGGCTAACAGTGGACCCATGCTGAACTTTGAGGGCTCTAAAATGATAGCACCATTTGATTTTGGTGTAGCTCTTATCAATAGAGTCTATTTTTCATTGTTGTCAACACACGTTATACAACATATTATTTTGCTAATCTACACAAGATATAGGGTTGGAACAAATTCAACGTATAAACATTCACCAGACAAAAAGGGGAGTGGGACACTTCCTAAGAAGATTTACAGACAACTATGTGACTGACACTACACTTAAAGGAAAACGAAGCTAAGAAAGGGAGTGTGATTTTCTTTTCGGGGGTGGGGTGGGTGGGGGGGGCTGCACCACAAGCTATTGTGCTAAGAAGACGTGAGGGGGCTAGCCTAGGAGGTGGCGAGGGAGGGGAGGGAGGGAGGGAGGGGGGGCTAGAGAAGGGGAGAAGGGTTGACGACCAGAGGAATTGAGTGAAAGTACCGCTTGGCGTGAAGTCCTCTAAGGGTATGGCCTGGAGGTGACAAGCAGTCTTCCCCCTGTAGCTCAGGAGCTTGGGTGGGTTACCTGCGCCGATGACCTCCTCGATCTTCACGCACGAGATGTCGATCTCCTTGGCAAATTCGCGGACGGCCTCGTTGGGGTCCTCGTAGGTGAAGGGGTCGATATAGACCTTCATTCCCGGCGTGACTATAGGGGATTCAGTAGCGAGAATTGGAACGTGAATCGACGCTGCCAGTCAGAGGACGGTTGTCAAACACACCATACACAATCCACCAGTCGGCTACTAACTGAATCCAAAAAAGCCCTTTGTTTTGAATTCAACTCCCTGTTACTATTTCATTCAAAAGAATACAACAAGTTCATTGATTACACATGAAAATAAATGAAAAGCATTTTGGGTTTTAACTGCGCCGGCTTAAACGACAAGAGCCTCGCGGTGCTAAGATGACCGTGAAAGCTAGCAGGCAGTTCACACCGAGAGGGAGAGTTTGGTAAGTCTTCCTAAGGACAGGGCTCCTTGCTGCGGCCGGGCGGTGGAGACTTACTGTACTGCTGCAGCTTCTCCGTGTACTCCGACTCCGAGCCGTTCCTCTGCTTCCTGTGGACACAGCACAACACGGCGCGCAGTGAGTGGGCGAACCAGTGAGTCCCCGTGAGTCGGTCAGTCAGGAAGTCAGCCAGTCGCCCCCCATCCCCCCCCCCCCCCCCCCACATCCCCGGCCTCCCCAGCCTTGTGTGCAACAGGTCCACTCCTGCCCTGTTATGCGCATGTCAGTCCTATACATAGGCTGGGCCTAGACGCGGACACGGCGAGACCATCGGTGGAAAGGCGCTGGTTGAGTCTGCACGGGCACGGGTCGAATGGGATCACCGGTTGGATGGGAGGAAAAGCTCTGGACTCTCCCCGCACCGCCCACCACCGCGTCTATCTCCCTGCACTGCTCCTACTGCCTCCCCACTTCTTCTTCTCTGTACCAGTCCAGTCGTGGCGGCGAGAGGCAGCCATGGCTGTGGCAGGGCGCGGGGCAGGGACGGGGTGGGGTATGTTGAAATGACATGTTAATGTGGTTCCTTTGTTGTCTCACCAGAAGCCGGGGCAATAATACCCTCTCGCTCATTTGCATCTGATTTACAATTCAAATGAAGTTCCGGGATATGTCGAGGTTCAGTGTTTCTTTCTCTCTCTCTCTCTCTCTTTTTTTCCTTACACCTTCTTGTGCGGACGCAGCAGCAGCCGCTAAGCTGAGATGCCGAGACACAATGTAGCAGTGAAGAAGAAGAAGAAGAAGGGGGGGGGGGGGGGGCAGGAGAACTGGGAAGATTATTATTCAGCCTAGCGTGACCGCTGCCTGCGCTTCTCAGACACAGGCTCTCCCCATCGAGCTGGGCCACCGCGAGAGGGGGGAGGTTTTGTCGGAGGCGCCTGCCAGCCTCACACGCCAACACCGACTCCGCTAACCGCACACACACACACCGGACCCCTTCGTCTGATGGGTGGCGAGGGAGAACGACCGCGGCGAGAGACAAGCCGATGCCGAGAGCAGCCCTTAGAAGAAGGGCGGGGGTGGACCTTTTGTAGATAGATATTTCCTGGATGACAGTCCCCCCCCCCCAAAAAAAAGAAGAAGGGAGTGTGGATAAGGCCATCTTGAGTACTCGCGCGGACGGGCAGCGGAGCGGACGCCTCGAGGGCAGGCCTATCAGGGCCAGCAGCTGCTCCTCCTGCTGTGTCCACTGGACTAGCGGCGGGGCATCAGCCAAAGCCGTTAGCTATTCACAGATGAAGCGGAGGGCTAATCTTCCATTCATAAGCCTCACAGGTGGCGGAGCGGTCCGACGAGGGTCCACGGGTTCGGGGCGGCATGGAGAACGTGCACGTGTCGAAAGTTTGCCCAAACTTTACATTTGTGATTCCGTGGCATGTGTGCGCATGTTGGTGGCCTATTAACGTCATTGTGGTACATCGAGTGCATACATCAATACTATACATTTCAACGTAGGGAGAGATGAACGCTAAAAACATAAAATACGCATTTTCTCACCTGAGGCAGACGATGGCGATGACCACAACGGCGATGATGAAGACCAAACCGGCGGTGGCCGAGCCGACGATGAGCGGCAACTGCTCCTGGAGAGACTTCTCGGGGTCGTCTGGAGGTCAAAGGGCGGCAGTTAAGACGTGGTTACGCGGAGACAACTCTCGCTGTAGCGCATATGCACTCCCACACACCCATGGAGTGGGAAAACGGCCTCTTAGTAACTTGTGAGTGATGGGCACTTCTGAACTGTAGCCAACTGTGAATTGGACCTCCTACACCTACTCTAGAGCCATAGGCTTGCGTAACCATAAACAAGGCTTCATGCTCTCCCGACGCTCCATCAAAAGACCGACGGGAATATCTTGCCGGATTCCCAGAACACGACTGTGACCGAAGGTGAAACAAGTTTCGGCTTCGCTCACATAATGAAATATAAATCTCTTCTTAAAGTAGGCGCTAAATTCAATATTGAGCTTTTTACTTCTTCCCACATTAAAAATAGGAGTATAAGCTCCGAACTAAGCTGTTTAGCCTGCATTATGCTAATGTGCTGGGAACACTACTGTAATGGGAGAGAATTGGCGGTAAGCCACGGAGAATAATTCATGGTAACGATAGGGTGCTTGGCTGTGCGCGCGTGCGTGTGTGTGTGTGTGTGTGTGTGTGTGTGTGTGTGTGTGTGTGTGTGTGCGCGCGAGCCACGTACTTTGCAGGTTGGTGTTGAAGTCGGCGGGGCTGCTGTAGCGTCCGTACCCCGCCACGGTGCGGGCGCGGACCTGCACCACGTACGGCGTGCCCGGCTTCAGGCCCTCGATGCGGGCCGAGCTCCGCTGGGCGGTCATAGTGTGTGCAATGGCTTCTCCCTGGTCCTGCCAAGCAAAAGATAACCGCTCAGTAACCCACAAATACAACAACAACAAGCCCCCCTCTTCCTCCAACCCGATCCTTCTCATCCTCTCTGTCCAAGCTGTGGGGCGGCAGCGGCATACCAATCTCGGCGAGCAGGCTGCGCGCACTAATCCCAGTGTAAGGGCCAAACAAAAACCACAGCAGATAGACTGAGAACCTTTTGTTTTTGTCTCTGAGGCCAGTCCACGGCTTTCTGGCCTCCCGCGTGGCCCGTGGCGATAGCCAGAAACATTGAAACTTTCTCTCGAACAAAGAAGGGGGGAGGAGGAACGGAATCAGAGGCTACGGAAAGAGCTGTGGGACAATCGACAGAGCAAGGCCGAAAGGAAGAAGGAAGGACGGACGAAAGGAGGGTTGAAAGGGCAGAACGGCGGATGAAAGGCAAGATGAAACGAGTAAAAAAAAAAGAAAAGTAGAAAGAGGAAGGGAAGGAACAAGAGGAAAAGGTGAGATGAAGGGAGGCAAAGGAACAGGCACATAGCTGGAACAGTTGTTTTCATTGCAGAACGACTCTGAATTACCAGAGCCACACTCGCCACAAAGATGGAAAAAAAAGCAATAAAAACCTTTCCAGAACGGTCTTCGGATGTGAAGCCATGTCGTGTGGGGCTCCCTACCTTCTCGTGGTACTTGATCTCGTAGTCCAGAATGATTCCGTTGGGCTTCTCAGGGGGCAGCCAGGACAGACTCATGGTGCTCGACGAGGCCGCCATCAGGTGAACCGTGGGTACTGCGGACGGCGCTGTGGGAAGGGAGAGAAGAGAGAGAGCCCACTTTTACTACTCTGCTGTCTCTTTTTGCCACCCCTCCTGTTTCATGTGTTTCCAAGCCCCGGCAGGCCAGCACTCCTTTGTGTGCTCCACACTAGCCAAAATACAAAGTCTAAGACCTGCATTGAGGGTTTTGTGGACGGCTTTGGCGGTACTTGTCATGCAGCTCCATCCCCGCGCTGTCCCGGTCCCCATCTCCTCGGGGGAGAAGGGAGGACGTGTAATTCCTCGATGACAAGGAAATCGCACCGTAAAACCCGCGGCTTAGGATCCGGAGGATCCGGTTCACACCCTCGCGTCACACTCACACAGGCGGGATGCGTGACACACGCTGCATTGCTTCGCCCACCTGACCCCTGGGCTCTCTTTTTTTGAGAGCTGCACCCTGACAACTCCTGTCTGTCCGTCTACTTCTCTGTCTGTCTGTCTGTCTGTCTGTCTGTCTCTGTCTGTCTGTCTGTCTGTCTGTCTGTCTGTCTGTCTGTCTGTCTGTGACAGTTTGTGTGTGTTTGTCATTCTGTGTGTCGGTCTGCCTGCATATCCGCTGTCTGTTGCCCCTGGAGGCCACACTAAAGCCTGGGACTCACCTGATCCTGGGGCCAGGGGACGGTGTCTCAGACTGGGGTTTAAAGCTGACCCCCGTTCCCCCTTCCTCTTTCTGTCTTTGGCTCTCTCGATACCTCTTCTTTCTCTCATTCCATTCTTCCTTCTCTCTCTCTCCATTCCTCCCTTCTCTCCCTACATCCTACCTTCTTTTTCCTTCTTTCTTCGCTCTCTCCTTTCCTTGTGTCCTTCTCTCCATTCCTAAAAAGAAAATTAAAAGGATGCCCTAATTTCTCCTACTTTTCTCCGCACAATGGTTCTTCTTTTTCTTTTCTACTGTCTACTGTTTGTCTCTCTCTCCCTCTCTCCACTAGTGTATGTCCCTCACCCTCTCTCTTTTTCTCTCTCTCTCTCTCTCTTTTCTCTCTTTGTCTTCCCCTCCCTCGTTCCCTCTCCATCAAACTGTCTGTGTTTACTCTCCCCAGTCAACCAGCACTTTCCCAGACAAATAAACAGCAGTGTGGGATTATCTGTGTGTGTGTGTGTGTGTGTGTGTGTGTGTGTGTGTGTGTGCGTGTGT
>JAVQJS010044596.1:0-17381 GCA_036024795.1 Galaxias rostratus | reverse complement strand
TGTTTGTGTGTGTGTGTGTGTGTGTGTGTGTGTGTGTGTGTGTGTGTGTGTGTGTGTGTGTGTGTGTGTGTGTGTGTGTGTGTGTTTGTGTGGCAATCTGTCATCCGCTCAAACTCTCTTTAATCTCTCTCTCTCTCACTCTCTCTTGCGCTCTTTCCCTTTCTTTCTCTCTCACACACACACACACCCTCTCAGGAGCAGTACGTGTTCATCCATGACGCCATCCTTGAGGCCTGCCTGTGTGGGGAGACAGCCATCCCTGAGAACGAGTTTGCTCTCACCTACAAGGACATGCTGAGGGTGGACAGCCAGAGCAACACTTCGCAGCTCCGAGAGGAGTTCCAGGTGACACACACACACACACACACACACACACACACACACACACACACACACACACACACACACACACACACACACACACACACACACACACACATACACCAGACGTAGTCTTTATCCGCCTTGAGATCAGCTCCTATTAAAGCCTCTAACCGAAGCTTTAACTACTTGCCATACAATGATAATGTGAGGATTGTGACCTATGAACGATAGTATTATATTTAAGTTCTATTGGAGGTCTGTAAGTGTTGTTTCTCTGGTGAACATTACGTAGATAAATCTGTCTTGCACAGTATGAAACTCTTTTTTCATCGCTTTAATGAGTAGTGACCTTTGCCTGGACATTTGTATTCACCCTTGTTTGTTTCCCTCAAGCTAGCCAATTATCTGCTTTGAGTAGAGGTTAGGCCTAGTCCAACGCACTGAAAAACTCTCTCATAATTACATGGTGCAACACAGACAGTATGCTGCGTGCCAACTCTCTGGAATTGTCTATTCAGGCTGTCCAAGCCAGTTGGGATTCAAACACAATGCATGCCGCAAGTTTAATCTGCCTCTCCTTTCATTTAAAAATAAAAAAACCTGGTCATATTTTAATTCATGACACACAAGATTTCATCAAAGGTGGGGGTTTTTAGCCATCAAGTCTCTTCTTGGTTTTGCTTAATATTGAATGCAAAGCTACGCTAGGGTAATTCAAATGGGAAAACTGAACACTTGTCAAACATAGACAGTTGGACAGTTTAAGCTAAGATTATTTAAAATGCCCTTGGATGTGTTCTGTCATGTCTAATCACAATACACTCCTCTCTCTCCCTCTTTCTCTTCCTCCCCTCCAGACCCTGAACTCGGTGACCCCCCACCTGGACGTGGAGGAGTGCAGCGTGTCCCTGCTGCCCCGGAACCGGGAGAAGAACCGCAGCATGGACGTGCTGCCCCCCGACCGCGCCCTGGCCTTCCTGGTGGCCAACGAGGGCGAGGGCAGCAGCTACATCAACGCGGCGCTGACCGACAGCTTCCACCGGCCCGCCGCCTTCGTGGTGACGCCGCACCCGCTGCCCGGCACCACCGCCGACTTCTGGCGCCTGGTGTACGACTACGGCTGCACCTCCGTGGTCATGCTCAACCAGCTGAACCAGTCCAACTCTGCCTGGGTGAGGAGGGGGGACTCAGACCCCGCAGGGATGGGAGGGACCATATGGGTACATGGGTGACCGAGCGACAGAGTGATGTGCTGGGTGAGGCGAGCCTGCCATGACAGTGGACTAGGGATGGGCATTTGAGGCCATAACAGTGTTCAAATATTAATATCAAAAGTATTTTGGGGTAATTTATGAACCGAAATAAGAAGATTGTATCGCACACGTAATGTAGCCCTGAAGGTCTTTCGTAATCTTTCCTTCGCACATACATATTCCTTTTCCAGTTTTGGAACATTTCTTTCTCTAAATCTGACTCGTTTTGGAAAGATGTTCTTTGATCTCCAAGCAGAAAGTTGCTGCAATGTAGCGCCTGTGTTTGTGTCGGGGGATTGGGAGCACTAGCATAGATTGCGTGGCTTTAGTGTGTGCGCTGCCTGTAAGTTTAACTATTTGATGGAAAGCAAGAGAAACTGAATGTATCATAAGTATCGCAGTTGTGTGTTTTCTCTCAACTTTTTACATATTTGAACGGCATTGCTGGACACGTTACATGAACCGTGTCATCAAAAAATGCAAATGATTAACATTTAAACTAACTTTAATTTAAAAATATAACTGAATAACCGCAGCTATAGGCCTAGTCGAATACCCACATGGTTTGGAATATCCGAATAAGCGTGCCCATCCCTACGGTGAGCGAGTGAGACGTGTGTGAGTTCTGTGTTTTGGCGAGGTAATCGTGGCTTTGATGTCTGTCAGAGTGGCGGCTAACAGACGGTGTCTGCCGCGGCGGCTCGCAGCGTGTGGTGGGAGAGAGACGCGCATTAACACGCGCCTCTCCTGTCCTCAAGCGGCTCGGCTCTGTCTCTCTCCTGTCTCTGTCACTGAGAGGGAGCCCGGCGCCACCCCTGTCCACCACGTCTCCCCGTCTTTCCCCTCTCCTCTTCCGCCTCTCTAACCCTCTCCTGTGCCAGTAGATTAGCACCTCTCCCACTCTTTGCCCTTCCCACAGCCTCTGCCCGTCTGTCTCTTCGTCACCGCGTATAAATATTTATCTTTCCACCCTGGCCCGTGTCACTTCCTTAATACCCGTCTGTCACTCTGACAGGGCCTGATGGCGCGTCTCCCCCCAGGGGACCTGCTCACCCCCCTCATCCCGCTAGCACGCAAACACCTCTCCCCTGGGCCCACACTACCTTTTCCGGGAATGCCGCCTTTGAAGTGATCCGGAGCTTGTGTCTGCCAAGCAGGGGGCATCCTAACCCTGACTAACTCCTTGTTTATCTCTCCCAGGCCCAGGAAAGGTTTTCCCCCTGTTTCCCCCGCTCACTGCACACAGCCATTAATAACGGGCTAATGCTAATGATTCCCATGTATGAATTATTCAGATTGCGTGAGGGATGGTTCCCCACCAACCAGTGGTCGTGTTCCCTGCTCGTCCTCTAATTTGCGGGGGCTATTTGTCGGTAATCATTGTCATTTAGCCCCTAATTGTCTCCCCGGTCAATACTCAGGTGTCCTGTTACTTTGATATAATGACTTGCCTTCCCTCAAGCCGCCTAATGATCTGTTGTCCGCTCCTCCCGCTCATCCCTCGCTCCATCCCTCCACTCCCTCATCACCTCTCTCAGCCTTGTCTTCAGTACTGGCCCGAACCGGGCCTGCAGCAGTTTGGCCCGATGACGGTGGAGCTCCTGTCCAGGACCGCGGACGACGACGTCATCCTCCGTCTGTTCCGGGTGCAGAACATCACGCGGGTAGGTCCGGCTGGAGGCTCTGGGTTGGTCGGCCCTCAGTAAGTGCTTCTACCAAAGGCGGGGCTAGACACTTATTTAATGTCTCCCTTTCTTCCCCTTAAAGTAAGCCTTTTATTCCCCTCGCTCTCCTGTCGGTCCAGGCTGCTTTAGTGGAAAGGGCTAATTGGCTCGTTTATCTTTTCATCGGTTGTCTACTTAAAGGGGGTAAGGGGAACACGGAGACGTAAGTGTAAACTTTGAAAGATTGTCAATTACCTCAAAATGCTCCACTGACAGAGTAATGATGGAATTGTCTCCCTCGGATTGCTTGTTAAAGTGTGACAGATAGATCCCTGTGCTGCTTTTACTTTAAATGTGCTTTAATGTGTGCGCCTACGCCTGTCCAGGACTGTGTGTTAGGGATTGTGTGTATGTGTGTGTGTGGGTGTTGGTGCGTGCGTGCGCGTGCATATGAGCTCCTTTTCTTTCTAGTTGTGCTTTGTGTCTGATTGGTTTTGCCTGTCACCCAGTGTGCCAGACAGACACTCGCTAACACCTCCCCTTGACCTCGCCAGCCCCGATAGACTCCTCCGTCTCTGGCCCGTCTCCTTCAGTAGCTCCCACCCCACGTGACCCTGTCAGGTCCAGCTAGCTCGTCTCCCCCAGTAGTTCCTGTCAGCCCCCTGTCGTCGCCCGTGTCATCCCCTCGCTCTCTCCCCTCCCTGCTCTCTGTGAGAACGCACACTGAGGAGGGAGACCCTGTCCGAATGCCGTGCCGCCCTTCCTCTTCCTCAGGAGCCCGGCGAGCGGGACGTGACGGAGCGCGACGACGATAGGCCCCGCCCCACGCAGGTATTCCACCGTCCCACTGGTCCACGCGTTGTCATAGACACACAGGGTAGAGGGGCGGGTGAGTCAGGAGCCGGCCGGGTGGAGGTTAAGGATGCGTGTCCCGGCTGGCAGGCAGCTCTCGCATAGACACCGCGGGGCCTCGCCTCTGCAGAGGGCGTGGAGGTCGTGGATCCTGACACCTGGCCATCGCTTTGTGTTGCCTGTGTGTTTTCCTCATCCCCACTCTCCGCCCCAATTCCCCCTGCAGCTCCAGGAAGGCCAGCTGGTGGTGCGCCACTTCCAGTTCCTGCGCTGGTCTCCCTACCGCGACGTGCCCGACTCCAAGAAGGCCTTTCTCAGCCTGCTGGCCCAGGTCCACAACTGGCAGAGGGAGTGTGGCGAGGGACGCACCATCGTCCACTGTCTGTGAGTGTCACTATTCACCACTTACCAACACTTTGACTCTTTTACAGACCTGACTCCTCTGCCAACTCCTTTACAAGTCTACAGACCTCATCAACAACCTACACTTCTTTATCTACCAACAGACTCCTGTAGTAACCTACAGACTGAATAACCTACTGACTCCTTTAATAACCTACATACTCTTTTAGTAATCTGTAGACTGATTTAATAACCTATAGACTCCTTTGGTAACATTCAGACTGCTTCACATGCTAACCAGTCTGTTTGACTACTGTCATTTGTTTTCATCACCCTTCGATGTTTGATGATGAACCGTGCTAAATGCCTTTTTTGCAAAGATCTAATTTGTGCCGAGGGATGTTAAACACCATTATCTAGATGTTCCACTAAAACCTCTAAATTTGGATTTCCTGTATAGATTGATTGATCATGCAGGCCTAACCGCAATTTTTGCCACTCGATCAACAAATATTTACATAGTGACAATACTGAGTGTCTATCGCGATCCAACTAGCTGCTCTGAGTAAAGCCGAGCGAACACGTGAGATGCTGTGTGATGATGAACAGAGACGCCACCCTTCTTTTCCCCCTAACCATTAACGTTCTATGGCGGTCGCATCGGAACTGCTTTGATTAAAATACAAATATCTGTGTGACTCACAGTGCACCAGGGACGTATTCCCAGCACTTCACTTTTTGCACATTTTCCACATTTTGTTATGTTACGGCCTGATTCCAAAATGTCTTATATCTTTTTTTTTCCTCTACGCACCATAATGACAATGTGAAAGGGGGTTTTGGGAGATTTAATTTAATACTGCAAATGTATTAAAAATAAATAACTAAGACATGTACAGAAGTAATCAGTCTTTGCTCAATATTTTGTGCATACACCTTCAGCAGCAATTACAGCCCCAAGTCTTTTTGACTATGATACCACTTGCTCGGCACACATATCTTTGGTAAGTTTTGCCCATTCCTCTTTGCAGCACCTCTCAAGCTTTATCAGGTTGGATTGGAGTGCACAGCCATTTTTAGTTCTCTTCAGAGATGTAAAATCTGATTCAAGTCTGGGCTCTGGCTGGGCTGCTCAAGGACATTCACAGAGTTGTCCTGAAGCCACGACCTGTGAGACCTTGTATTGACAGGTGTGTGCCTTTCCAAATCATGTCCAATCAACTGAATGTACCGCAGGCGGACTCCAATTAAGCTGTAGAAACATCTCCAAGATCAATAGTGGAAACAGGATGCACCTGAGCTCAATTTTAGCTTTGTGGCAAATGGTGTAAATATTTATCTGTATGTAATTTCTTAGTTATGTTTTTTATAAATTTACAAAAATCTCCCATTTTTCAAGTTGTCATTATGGTGTATTGTGTGTAAAAGTTTGAAAAAATTTATTAATTTAATACATTTTGTAATAAGGCCATAACATTATAAAATGTGGAAAAAGTGAAGCACTTTGAATACTTTCCGGAAGCACGATATCTCAATTTGCAACTAGAGCCAATTGCATAGGATAGCTATCCCTCTAGTTAGTTTTTGAATTGTAATTTCTAAACTTCTATCCATGGCCTCTCCTAATAGCCAGCCACTGATCGTAATCATCGTCCTGGACATTTGGTTGGACCATTTAGGGCAGACTACAGTTTTTCAGATAATCACATCCCAGCAAACCTGTCGAAAAGGTTGTTATTGGCAATGGAAAAGGTATTTTCATTTTGCACGGAGAGGGCCTTTTTCCCCCCCGAGAGAAGATGGCCATTTGCAGATTTGTTTGGCTGAAATAGCGCCTGTGCCTGTAATGAAGCAGTTGAAATGGCTCAGTGTCTGCGGCCCCACAGCACAGGGGTGGAAGCTGACTTGTTGGATGTGTTATCGTTAGGTCTCACCAGGCCATACATTATTGTCTGGATGTTGCATCACCATCTGGTAATATACAACCCTCCAGGCCTGTTGCTGATGAGCCATGCCAATATGTTCCCAGCTGTGCCAAATGAAGCCAAAGAAAATGTCTCACCCGTGTCTGTCCGTAATGTGGTGCAACAAAGTATAATATGTTGCACGAAATACCTCACACTCCATTTCTCATGGAGGTGTTACAGTTAATACCCTGGGTCCAACTTAAATGCCTCTTTCCAAACATGGTCTACTTGTTTAGAAACCCCCCGTCCAGTGAGTGTGTTGTGATGGGAAACCTTCTTCAGATGGGATTCTTTTAAAGGCTGCATGTTGCCCTTTCTCAAGGCCGCTGTCTTGATGCAAGTGCCAGTCAAGCTGTGACATTCCACTCCCTCTGTCGAAAGCCCCTCGGAGCTGCTGCGTCGTGTGCATCTTTATAGGATCACCCCCATTGGCGTCTCACTCTGGTGTGTGTGTGTGTGTGTGTGTGTGTGCGTGTGTGTCCCAGAAACGGGGGCGGTCGCAGTGGCACTTTCTGTGCCTGCACCATGATCCTGGAGATGATTCGTCACCACAGCGCAGTGGACGTCTTCTACGCCGCCAAGACGCTGCGCAACTCCAAGCCTAACATGGTGGAGACTATGGTACGCAGCGAGAGGGGACACTTTTGATCTGATGAGCAGGTCATGGTAGAAAAAGATCATATGGCAATGTAAATTGTGAATTATATTGTTGTTTCTTTATGTAGAATAACTTGTTCATGTGGGTTTTGGCTCACTCTGGTGTTGCTTTCAGGAACAGTACCGGTTCTGCTATGACCTGGCCTTGGAGTACCTTGACTGCCTGGAAGTGAGATAGCACCGATCCCAGAGAACCTGCTGTGCCCCGGGGTGGTGGACGGGATCCTGGGGCCTGGGTTTAGGCCGGGGTGCCCCTCTGGTCCACTGTCCAATGCCTGGAGGAAAACCCTTTCTGCCATAAAGGAGACCGAGAGAAACAGAGCTCATGGGACACGCTTACCTTCTTGTAACATACTACTGGCGTCCATTTATTTTTGTCTGCTTTCTTTCTCCGACTTGTACTCTTTTTGTGCCAAACCACTTCTGCCGAAATCCAAGGTCTAAAACAGGAAGTAAGTAGTGAGCCGTCATTTTTTGACGGGCATGGTTGGGATTGACTTGACGACTGGCGATACACACTAACAAACAGGGTCCTGATCTACATAGCGCTGCTGCTTCTTGCCTCCTGCCTTACTGTGATGACGACTAACACAAACACAGAGCAGCAGTGGCTACTGTGCAAAGAATCCAGCACCTCAAACAACTGCAGCAAACAATAAGGACAACCACCGGCTGAATTGTGTGTTTGTTTTGTAATACTCTGTAAATGGTGCAATCTACTGTCGGTGCCCATCCCATGTTGTATACTAAACTTTGATTGGCTGGAGAGTGAGGGCCTGGTGTTTACAAGGGAAGGAAGATGGTTTCATCCTATGGACCTACTGTACAGACAAATCTGTGTTGAACTTAATGTTTCTTTAATTTCTCGGTTCTTTACTCTCTTTATTTATTGTTTCTGTAAATAATTCTTAACCCCCCCCCCCCCCCCAGATGTTTCTAGATGTTGTTGTCTTATAAATGTGCCAATCCATTCTCTTTGTGTCTGTAAATGGGGACCACTTTCAGCATCTGCATGCCAGCCAAAGTAAGTGTTCCATTGCTGTGTATGACCCAGTTTGCTTCAAGCGGTCCAAGATGTGACACCCACAATAGTCCAGGAGAGTTATGTAAAAATAACAACTTGTTGCCGTGTGAACAAGGTGACTCGTTCACCGAACCAGTTGCTTTTTAAATTTGTATTTATTCAATGTGTTTTATTTTCTAAATAGTGTATAAAAAATGAAAAGAAATAAAACTATAATGTTGTTGCTTAAAACTCTGGATAATTATTTCTGCACTAATTATACCTGCAATTATGTAGCTAATTTCCATGTGAATACAACTTGGCACTCTGAAGTACTTCAAGAGGTTGCGGCTATCGCCGTGGAACAGGCTGCTCCCTCAACGTGTTTCCACGCTAGCGTGCGATGACAGTCCTGTTACCGCCCTACTCCTTGAGGGCATCGCAGCCCTATACCACAGCTTAGATGCAAAAAAAAAAGACCAAGGCTGTTCCTCTTGACCTGGGATTCCATTACTTCTTATCATTTAATTAGTTGCTTTAATGGTCTCCCTTTATCAGTACAGCCAAACATTGAGACTAGAATACGCTTACAATAAATTGGATAGGCTTGATGATCTGTTTTGATCCAATAGCGCTCCATCTCCACAGGGGTTTCCTATAGGTTCATTCACGCAAGGTGGTTCTTTTCTGTCAAGAAAAAAACGCTTTAAACTACCATTGTATTTCTAACTACTATAGGCCACTTTAACCGTTGATTAATTTAATGCGAGTTGTTCCAATTTGTCGTTCTCACTTTTTAGCCTAAATTAAATGGCCGACATGGTAACAACCCTATTTTATTGTAACTTTAGAGCTGTGCAAATCAGCTCATCTCTATCCCACCTCCCAGGGCCAATGCATATGCAGGTGGTCAAACCAGGGCTGGGGCAACTCGATCTGATTGGTAGTCAAAACGGCACCACTGGCGCTGCCAAAATGACTTTTTCCACATTGACAGCCATTCAAATCAGATTATCTTTTAAATGCAGAATTCTGTTAAATTGAGCTTTACTTAAATACCATTAAACAAAGATAAATAGCAGATCTGAGTTTATTGCCAATATTTAATTACATTTTTATTCAACCAGGAGACTTCTACGAGAATCTGAGACTGTGTATACACACTGTGCTCAAGTTTTTGACAGGGAATGCTATTTGGATGCCAAAGGTAGATCACCCCAAGTGTAGATTTTCACTCACCACTTAATTTATTGATCAAAATTAACAATCAACACCAGAGGTGTCATCCACTCAATTCTTTTGTGGGGTCACACTCTATTTACTACTATTAATGTGCGAAATGACTACTGAACTTGAAAGCGGTAATATCTATATAGACACACAGAGAACCATGTAAAGCCATCATAACTCACCAATGTCTTCGAATTGCACATTTTGCTAGCAATCCACATTTGTGTTTAAAGTTTAATTGATCATTAGAAAACCCTTGTGCAATCATGTTAGCACAGCTGCAGCCTGTTGCGTTGATGAAATAATCAATACAATTGGCCTTCTTAGGAGTGGAGTATCTGTAACATCAGTATCTGTGTGTTCGATTTCAGTCTCTAAATGGCCAGGAAAAAGGCCCTGAAACTTATGAAACTCCTGTTCATTCTTGTTCTGATAACTTAATGCTATTCCATGCAAGAAATTGACAAGAAACTTGACAAGATCTCATACATAGGTGTGTATTACTCCTTTACCGAACAGGGCAAACTGTCTCTAACCATAGAAGGAAGAGAAGTGGGAGGCCCCGGTGCAGACGTGAGCAACAGCCAGTACCATTATCAGTATGCATTGCTAGTTGTCATGGACTCAATATCCATCCATACGACGATATGTAGTGCATCCGAAAAGTATTCACACCACTTCCGTTTTTTTCACATTCTGTTATGTTATAGCCTTATTCCAAAATATATGAAATCGTTTTTCCCCTCTCAAAATACCATAGACAAAATATTCAAACGTTAACGTGAAAAAGATTGGAGATTTTTGCTAATTTGTAAAGAATTTACAAGAAATCACTTGCCACAGCCTTTTTACAATACTTTGCTGATGCACTTTTGGCAGAAATTACAGCCCCAGTTATTTATAAATGTGTGGCCACACGCTTGGCACACATACCTTTGAGCAGTTTTGCCCATTCCTCTTTGTAGCACCTCTCAAACTCCATTAGGTTGCAGCCATTTTTAAATTTCTCCAGAGTTGTTCAATCGGATTCAAGTCTGGGCTCTGGCTGAGCCACTCCAGGACATTCACAGAGTTGTCCTGAAGCCACTCCTTTGATATCTTGGCTGTGTGCTTAGGGTCATGGACCTTCTGAAAGTCTGAGGTTGAGAGTGCTCTGAAGCAGGTTCTCATCCAGGACGTCTCAGTATATTGCTGCATTAGTCTTACTCTCTATCCTGACTGGGTGACCTGACCTGGTGATGAGCAGTGCCTGGTTTCCTTCAAACATAACGCCTGGTGTTCACGCCAAAGAGTTCAATCTTTGTCTCATCAGACCAGAGAATTTTGTTTCTCACGGTCTGAGCGTCCTTCAGGTGCATTTTGGCAAACTCCAGATGGGCCTCCGAAATGCATTTTACGAAGAAGTGGCTTCCGTCTGGGCACTCTACCATACAGGCCTGATTGGTGGATTGCTGCCAAGATGATTGTCCTTCTGGAAGGTTCTCCTCTCTCCACAGAAGAACGCCGGAGCTCTGACACGGTGACCATCAGGTTCTTAGTTACCTCCCTGACTAAGACCCTTCTAGCCCATGCTCTTTGGGACCTTTCAATCAACCGACATTTACCCTTCCCCATATTTGCGCCTTGTTACATTCCTATCTCGGCAGTCTACAGACAATTCCTTTGACTTCATGCTTGGTTTGTGATCTGACAAGCACTGTTAACTGTGTGACCTTATATAGACAGGTATGTGCCTCATGTCCAATAGACCGAATTTACAACAGGTGGACTAAAATTACGCTGTAAAAACAGGATGAAGGATGAACAGGGGAAACAGGATGCCCTGAGTTAAATATTGAGCTTCATGGCCAAGGTTCTGAATACTTATGTTCATGTGCTTACATTATTATGATTATGATTTTTTTTATCTCCAAAAAATGTTTTTCACATGTGCCTTAACATGAAAAAGTGAAGGGCTGTGAATACTTTCTGGATGCGCTGTAGTAAACTGAAAAACCTTTTAGCATTCTCCACTAGATAGTATGCCAATAAATATTGGGATGTCCTGCAACATCCAGTGGCAATTTGCAGTAAGAAAGCCAGCGTGCTTTTTTGGCTATTGTAACCCATAAAGCTCCGCGAAGCAGAAGATATGTCAAGTGGACACTTTGCACCAATGGAGCACCAACGATTTAAATATTTGCAACGGACTGAGACGGATATAATGATGGAGTAGCATGTCCCAGTTGTATGACTACTTTAAGCAACAGCACATACTTTGTAAGGGCAGATGCCATATCAACTATAAGAGGAAAATAAAAGTATGCGATTTGAGACACAGTGAGTCTCTAGTTTTAGAAACCAGACGCCTCACAGGTTCTTAATTGGTAGCTGCAAAAACACCCGTCTCAACATCAACAGTGAAGAATGAGGTGACTCCACAAAGCTGGCTTTTTATGCAGAGCAGCAAAGAAAGCCATATTGGAGACAGGCCAATAAAAGATTACGATGGGCAAGAGAACACAGACACTGGACAGAGGAAGCTTGGAAGAAATGTAATGGACAGACATCAAAGGGTGAGGTGTTTGAATCACACAGAACATTTGTAAATATTATGTAAAAGATCCTTGAGGAGTAGTTGACGCCTTCTGTCAAGCATGATGGAAAAATCGAATGGAATAAGGATGCTTTGGTGCAGGTAAAGTGAGAGATTGGTACCGGATAAAAGGAATCTTGAATGAGGAAGGGTACCACTCAATTATTCAATGCCATGCCATTTCCTGTGGACGGCACTGGATTGGATCCAATTTAATCCTACAACAGGACAATGACCCAAAAACAGCACCAAACTAATCATTATTTTTGGAAGAAGTTGATATTCCGTATATAATGGAGTGACTTATTTTCGAGGTGACCCCACACTTTTAAGTGGTGCACACACACATTCTAACTTTAGTACTAATTAGAAACTCCCAAATTGCAAACATCAATTTTTTACGCCAGACATCGATAAAGCTAACTAGCAAGTGAGCAGTAGATATTTGAGCATCAGCATTCACATCAAACACTAAATAAAACGGCAAAAACTTACCAACAGCTGGCCGCGTCCCAGCAGAGAATGTTACGTATGCTATCAACAAAGGCGGCTCTAAAATCAAAAGGTCA
This sequence comes from Galaxias rostratus, assembly GCA_036024795.1. Classification (NCBI taxonomy): domain Eukaryota; kingdom Metazoa; phylum Chordata; class Actinopteri; order Galaxiiformes; family Galaxiidae; genus Galaxias; species Galaxias rostratus. The sequence goes on along the minus strand of JAVQJS010044596.1, from coordinate 4,945 downwards.
CGCCGGTCTGTACGTGTCTGATCATTGAGGCGGAGCATCAGCTCGCATTGTGTTCTCCATAAGGGAGTACATACCACTGAGGAGGCGACCGTTCGGTTTGGACGGCTATGAATAACCGAATGATGGGTGTAAAAACACAATTGCCATTGTGCCGAGAGATTATGGCCGGGCAAGTCGCACCACGCTCGTCTGTTTGGGTCAGATTACACAAACCTGGAGGTGGAGCCTCCATTGTGTTCAGTCCGAGACTAAAGAGAATTTTCCGGGAGTGTTGTCTTAAATGTTCCTCCTTGATGTGAATGCTCAGGTTGTGTCTGTCACTGTACTGCTTTTTGGGCATTCCTCTTGTTTCAGTGGCTGGCGGCTGTCTAGAACTTAGCCACTGAGTTGAATGAGCTTTGAAAGGACTGTAGGCCTACATCTAGATGCCTGTAGTTTTAGGCAAGGATTATACTCAATACTTCCTCAAAGGCATTACACACACATAAATACATACATTTAGACCAAAAAAAAAACATCAGCACCACACTTGTTTCTTATAGTAACGACACGGTCTGCAGTGTAAAGCAACATTACGGTGAAATCAATAGACAGTCCAGGTGGCGGAAAAGCCCAGTGATTCTGCAAAATTTGCTTTGGATGTGTGAGTCATGTCTACCCAGCTGGCAACCCCTCCCACAATATCAAGACACATTAATACCTCTCTCTTTTTTTTTTATTTTTTTTTGAGTTTCATCCTCACGACAAAATTACGTCTGACTGCCTCGCGGCTTTGATCACTCTACTGCTCTCTCCGCTGATTGTCAAGTCCCAGTAGACAGTGAGTCATCAAGGAGGCTGAGCCCAGGCTAAACAATGCTGGACTTCAATCAATTGTCTGACTTGTTGGCAGTGGGATGGAGAGACGATGGCCATGCTCTTCAGACCTCGAAGGGGGCTCCAGACGGGGATCCTCTGCGCTCTTTGCCCCCTCCCCCCAAGGATCCCCGGCTGCCATTGACTCTGGCCACGTTATCGCTCGCACCCAGGTCCGTGCCATTCGCCACTCCTCAAATGTCAGCGGACGCTGTGGGGGTCTCCGAGGTGGCTGGGCCAGGTTCAGTGCCGAGCGTGGAGGAGCAGCTGGCAGACTGAAGGCTCCACACATTTGAGAGGGTTTATCTCTCCCCACTGGCCTCTAAGCCTGTTTTTAAAGGATCCTCTGTCATGCAACTGATAGACACGTGATTCAATTATTACCCCCGTCCTGACACCGATTCCCTGTAGGAGGTGGCTGCCGAGGCCAGACAAGGCATGGGGATCTGTGTGCGCTGTGCCTCCCCCTAGGACGACCACCAATTCAATTTACGTCCACTTTATCACTGTGCGAATTCATTTCTTCCTGTCCACGACTTTACATTACCTTAAATTGCCCTTTGCGGGGACCAAGTCCATACGATATTTGCAAGAGCAAGCCATCTCTTCAATGCGTTTAAATCGAATAATCACTCCGCCGGAGACGGCCAAATAGCCGCGTCGAAAGGTAATTCTTTTATCCATAAAAAGCAATGTTTTGAAAAAGGCCTCACTCGATATGGCTTGCGTCATTGATTTTGTCAGACTTAGATGATGGAACATCCATAGAGGTCTTAATGACACACCTGTCGTGTGGTTTGATAAAATGGCATCCCAGCAGTGTTAGTCGGCCCAGAGCTCCATGGAACTCTAGACACCGGAGGGGAAGGGATGACAATGATCCCTGACCGACCCTATTTTAGAGAGGGGCAAGGGGAAGTTAGGAAGGCACATGACTGAGGGGGCACAACAATAATGGCCCTGCATGATCCCCCCCAGTGTGCAGCTCAACGAGCCTGCTTCTCCCAACCGCCAGCGTTCTACGTGACGGCCGGCCGTGCATGGCTCTGGAGGTCAATGGAGGTGATTTGGCCTTCCCACTGCGGGCTGAGATGACTTGTGTGCGGTAGAGTCGACTACTTGAGCACTCCCAGCCACAGCACAGACTTTGCTCCTTCAAGCCCAGAATCAATGGCTGCTTGAGGAGGCTCAGCCTTGAAGTGCGAGTCTGACAACTTCGGTGCCTTTGTGTTCCAACACATTGTGTACTTGGACTGAAGGGCAGATCTGAGAAGAACCGGCTCTTACAGTAAACTTCCTTCAATATAGCTATTGTCGACTGCGGTGTTACGAAGGCCATCTGCATAATGAATTAGGAAATGAGTTGCATTTTCAAACAAAACCAAATGCAAATAGTTGTCAAACAAAATCTGCCCTGGACTTTTTTGACTGATAATTCATTTAAACTACAAGGGAAATATTAGTGTTCCGAGTTGAAAATCCCATTCTTTGAAAACAACAGAAACACAAGATATTCCATTGCTTTCCTCGCAACCTGTCCTCATTTCTAATATTTTTTCTTTAATAATCCAACGCCCCCGGTTGTCAGTGCACATCTATTTTCCTCCTGGTGATTTTTTTCTGCATTTTTCATAGTAATAATCCATACCACAAGTGTTTCCTCAGCTTAATATTTAATATCTCTGGAACACAGCCTGTGCTCTATGGGGGCAAAGGAGAGAATATAGTCACTGGTGAAAAAAGCAACAGCAGCAAAACAGAACTCCGAAGGGGGGGTTGTATCATGCTAAGTTGAGAGAGAAGTGTTTTTGGAGAATGTAGTCCATTGGCTATGTGTCTCTTTCTGCGGTCTGCTCAGCCAGTTATTTTAGCTCTGCCAACAGATGAAAGGATGCTGGGCTCTCCGGCAGCCCTTTTGAATTTCTCTGTGTCATCCACATCAAGTGGCGAGAGACTTCGAGGGACGAGTCCACACAGACGGAGGAGTCATGCAACGTTGCTTTTCCTTATACACATGGAGCTTCAGCCTGTGTTCCTTATACATATGGAGCTTCAGCCTGTGTTCCTTGTACACATGGAGCTTCAGCCTGTGTTTCTTGTACACATGGAGCTTCAGTCTGTGTTCTTCGTACACATGGAGCTTCAGCCTGTGTTCCTTTTACACATGGAGCTTCAGTCTATGTTCTTCGTACACATGGAGCTTCAGTCTGTGTTCTTCGTACACACGGAGCTTCAGCCTGTGCTCCTTGTACACATGGAGCTTCAGACTGTGTTCCTTGTACACATGGAGCTTCAGACTGTGTTCCTTATACACATGGAGCTTCAGACTGTGTTCCTTGTACACATGCTGTGTTCCTTGTACACATGGAGCTTCAGCCTGTGTTCCTTGTACACATGGAGCTTCAGACTGTGTACCTTGTCCATATGGGGCTTCAGCCTTTGTTCTTTGTACATATGGAACTATAGACTGTGTACCTTGTGCAAATGGAGATTCGGACTGTGTATCTTATGCATATGCAGCTTCAGCCTTTGTTGGACAATTTGGTTACTGGTTGGCTGAAGCCAAGGTAAAATCCAACTATGCATGCCTTCAGGAGAACACCTGGGATCCGCCATGAGTAGCTTTAGCATCCTCTTTCTCGATTGAACGGAATTAAACAGTTAATAGTGTGGAAACAGTTAGCACAGATTCAAATATTGAGATTGCACCATTGATAAAGTTAGGGTTTTAGGTATTTGCGGGTATTTCACTAGATTGGGGCGGGTGACTCATATTCCAAAATGTTTAATGAGGTAGAAGGAGAAGATGTTCTTTATGGATTTTAACAAGGTAATTGATACTAGTATGCAGAACAAAAACATAATAGACATAATGTATACATTTTAGCTAAATCTTTGTAATGTGTAATTGTTTAATAATATGACTGGAGGGGGACTTAATCTGAAGTCAGTTTTGCAACCTTATATTCAAATTTTTTATTGAAAAAAATGACACACTATAATGTCTGTGCACCACTTGATTTTCTCGGTTTTCTTAGGCTGTAATGGGCCGGGAAATGAAATGGTACATGAACCATTCTTCTCTGCTCTGTCTCCATTGAGCAGTTACTAGAGAAGCCACCAGCACTGGACCAATCTAGAACGACAACATAAAATCAATAGCCAATCACCAAGCAAAGACAAGAAGAGGTCGACTTGGTTAACCTGAGGGTGAAATGTTTCCATTCATTTATAAGAGATAGCAATACTATCAACGATAACCATTTATGTGAAGACAATTCAGTGGTTTTTATCTTGATTTGTATGACTCCATTGTGTGTGTGTGTGTGTGTGTGTGTGTGTGTGTGTGTGTGTGTGTGTGTGTGTGTGTGTGTGTGTGTGTGTGTGTGTTTGTGTGTGTGCATCTACCCGTCCAAACAGGAATTAAAACCCCCAAGAGAGGAACCACCCAGAAGCATTCATGCATGAGGCTCGTTACTGCGTTAGGCCTTCCTACGGGGCACTGGATCAAAAAAGAGAACTGGAAAAGGAGCCACCAAAACAGAGTACATACGGAGTGTCAGGGGAAGAAGCCCCCTAGTAACGCACCGACTGGGAGACGGACCCCCCATAGAGTGTCATCAAAGAACGTATTCAAAGAAGTACAATCAGTGAGGCAGACGCCGTGGCTCGGTGCAACATATGGTCCGTGATGCGCAGGGCTGTCGGATAATTATTCTGTGTTCTTTTTTTCTCTCCATGGCATGAGGCAAGAGAAAGCTAACGTTCCCCCCTGGAAGGAAATTGGCTAAGAGATGGATTGTGGGTGAGAGAAAGAGAACGTGTCTGTGTGTGTGTGTGTGTAGTTGTGTGGCTTATGGAGAGAGAGTTACCCGGGGAGCAGCGAGTAGAGTCAGAAATGTGTTGCCTGTTTGTCAGCAGGGCTTTAGTTTGGCCTGCCAGTTCACTCCATCGACAACCTAGTTTAGCCTATGTTCCTGAAACACCTCCACTCATTCTCAACTAGCATCTGACTGCTCTAATTGGCTTGACGCTGGTTCTGGTGCAGACCTGTAATGAACAGGCCTTTAGAATTGACTGACAAAGCTCT
>JAVQJS010044509.1:0-12652 GCA_036024795.1 Galaxias rostratus | reverse complement strand
GTTTGTTATTTGACGTTGGCTTCTCTCGAACACAGCCCACCCCCCCCCCCCCCAAAAAAAATAGAAGAAAGTAACCCTTGTTCCTCTCAGTCATCCATGTGGCACCCGGTTGCAGTATTTCAACCTGTTGTCATATATTTCCTGGCGTTAGTATGCAGAGACAGTCGGAAAACACTGATCACTCCCTTCAGCTGTGAGTTTATCAGTCAGCAGGTGAGAGCATAAAAAAAAGGAAGTAACTGCAATGAAATGAATCACTCGGATTAAAGTAAGGGGCCACATTTTCTCCTTTCATTAATCAAAATGGCAGCAGGAAAACAAGGCTGGCACTCATGATGAAGCGGTCTCGATGTGGAACCTAATAAGTCTCTGGGATCGATGATGGGTCACTCAGAGAGAAACTATTCGCTGCCATGGTTTCTGTCGTCTTGGACAGTGGCGGCGTGAGGAGCATCGTCAGAACGAGCTGTGGCACTGTATGCTGAAACAGGAATGTGTTGCTGACAACTCTGTCAGAACACACCTCCCATTACCAGCGCAGGGAGAAATAATTTGTATAACTGTTAATGGTAAATGGCGTAATGAAGTCACTGATAGGTCTGTAAATTGTAGCCTGTTCATTTGAGTGGAAAGGAATGTCATAGGGCATGGCCTTCAGAGCAATTCTCTCACAAAAGGCTGTCTTTAAACTTTCATTGCAGGCACTAGTTTCATTACATGCAACACTTTAACTTAAGAACACATGCTCACAGACTCAAACACACACTACTCGCACACATACTCACATACACATATACTCTCTCTAAACACACACATATGCACAAACAGTTTGCACAACTGCATACACACACAAACTTGCACACCCCCAAAAAATCAACCAAATTGTATTGTTCTTGAACGCCTGCCCTCTTTCCTAAATAATGAAAGCTGAGCTCTAATAACCGAGGTCTGGCTGAAAGGTGAACAAATCGATGGAGGCTGAGGTGTTAGAGATAAAAACAAACGGTTCAAAACATCCAACTCCCACAGATTTCTCCTTCTCTATAGAGGATCACAACACACAACTTAAAGGACTCCTCTGCACAATACTCTAAGATTTGAAAAACAACCTATTCTGTCTCTAAGAAATGTGCTTTTGGTTCCCATGCCAAGAATGTGTCTTTGCGCATAACCAGACCTCCAGTTGATTTCCCGTAGTGCAGCACTTTTTTCAGAGCCGGGGCCTGCGTGCATAAGCCATGAAATGTCCATTCAGCACGCCTGTGTGCCACTGAAGGGGAAGCGGGCATCCAAAGCCGGTAGGCCTGAAGCCGGTTTCTCAGCATCACCACAATGCTCCAGAGAGGGCTCTCATCCTAATCCTCCTCTCCCTGTGTTTGTCTTTGCTGCCAGGGAGAGGAAGAGGAGGAGGTTTACTACGTGGCATCCCCCCATCTCCAGCTGTGTTTCTGTTGTGAAACACAAACATGCTTTTGTTGGAGTCTACAATGCAATGGGATGGCAAAAACTATTAGTTAATTATTTTTTTTAAAGTCGCTTTGTGTTTTTGTGAATGTACGAAAGTGCCGTCCAAGTTTGTGTGTGTGTGTGCTGGGTGTGTGTTTACGTGTGTGCCAGTTTCTTTTGACCTTTTTCAAAGACCACCACTGTGAGTGTTTATTTCATGTTCACTGTGGAGCTACTCCCTTTATAACCTGTCAAGATTCTCACTGTGCCTTGTTTGTGCATACCTGTGTGTGTTGTGTAAGTGTGTGTGTGAGTGTGTGTGCGCACGCATGCATGTTTAACTTTTGTGTGTATAGTGCAATGTGTTAGTCAGCAGGACTTGCCAACCACATGGCAAAAATAACCTCAACTGCAAGCACTGTGTGTTTTTTTTGTTGTGTGTGTGTATAGCTGATACCATGACAGTGAGGAGATAGTTGTTTAATCAATTGTGGTGGAAACTACCCTGTATTATGTGGAAGAAGAAATACTTAAGTTAAAGTAATGGCTTATTAAAGAACGTATACAGAGCTACCTTGTGTCCAACTTGCATTGGAATAGTTTATGGAAACAAGAGTTTATAGAAACTTCTCAGTGATCAACCAGTCAGTACCATCTTGTGGATAAGATTACTTAACACCTTTGTTGCCCCTTCTATTGACCTTCTGCAAAGCCATGCAATCAGAACTGAAAGCCGAACATACACAGTATCCATTTTAGGGTAAACTGCTCACCTATCCAGAAACTTCTCAGAGTGATAAGAGACGTGTGACACAGGCCCGACACTACCCTTTGGGTCTCCTTCCCCTATCCAAGGGCACAAGAGTTGATATTTTCGGTGTAAATGCTAAATAAAATGGTAATAAAATGAATAATAAAAAAAATTGTAATTGTAACCATCACAGATAACATGTACGTCTGGTCGACAACGGCCCAACGGATGTTACATATGCCCTACATCTCATAGAGCTTTTTGCTAATCGGCAAGACTTCAAGGCGACATTAGGCAAACATACGGATAGTTCTCCTGCCAACTTCCAACCGACGCTAGCCAGATACATTTTGGCCGATGTATTTATTGCTGCTAAATGGAATAACAAGATGTGACTGAATACTAACTAATGTGATAAACCAACATGTCCATCCATCCATTAGCAATACCGCTTATCTCATGCAGGGTTGCAGAGGGCAATAGGCGAGGTACACCCTGGACAGGGCTGGTCCATCGCAGGGCTAACACATAGACATACAACAACTCAAACACACGATGACACCTACGGACAATTTAGAGTCACCAATGAAACTGCATGTTTTTGGACTGTGGGAGGAGGCCTTCAGGTGGGGATCGAACTCAGGACCTTCATACTGTGAGGCAACAGTACTAACCATTACGCCACCATGCTGCCCCACATGTATAGTGTGAATATTGAAAATTATATATACACAGAATAATGCAATAATGTTTAAAACATAAACGTTAACATAGCCAAGTGTTTTAACTGAATATAAATTTGGAACATCAACAATTCATTTAAAAACTGAAAGTAAAGCCACTACTTAACTTTTCAAATAAGCACATGCATTTAAGATGGTACCTCATTACAAAGGTACATAGAAAAGCAGCCAAGCAGAAAAGCAATAAGTCCAAGTTCAAGTTTCAAGTTTATTTGTCATATGCAGTTAACACAGGGTCAACTTGCAATGAAATGTGCTGGACAAGAGTCGGTCAACTCAGCAGAATAAAATACAAGTTAAAATGACAAAATCTGAAATTACAAACAAATAAGTACAAAATATGGAATCGCAATAAATTCCAAAAGAAGTGTGAGGGCAGTGAGGGCAGTGCTTAACAATAAAATAAGGTAATTTTACATTTTAAATTAGGAGTATTTATAAAGTGACAGTATGTATGTATTGCACAAGTGGAAGAAGCATGTCATGTCATGTGGTGATACGATAGAGTTCACAGTTCAGTGTTTAAGAGTTCAATGTTTAGAGTTCAGTGTTTAGAGCTCAGTAGCCTGATGGAGTGGGGGTAGTAACTGTTTTAGAGTCTATAGGTACGTGCAACCGTGCTCTTGTACCTCCTACCAAATGGTAGGGGAGAGTCCAGCTGCGTGCTGGGTGGCTGTGGTCTTTGATGATATTGTCAGCTTTTCCGTAGACATAACCGCGATCGACGACTTATGCACTATACTTTGTCGACTAATGTCAAAATATAATTAATAATTAATTTTAATAAGCTGATTAATATTCTATGTGCAATTACCATGGTGAATCTGGTGGCTGATGGTGGCTGATGGTGGCCTAGCCGCTCATTATCTGCTCAAGTCCCTCACGTTCAAGTTGCGGAAATCTTACTGTGGGGTATATGCAATCGAATTCTGCAGGAAAACACAAACAGCATTCATAAAGTCACTGGGTTCATTAGATATTTGGACGGACGTCCAACAAATAAAAAGCAATTTGGGGCTAAATCTTTTGCCGTGGCACAGTAAATGAGTTAATATAGCTGATGTTAACAGTTAACGATGTGAATTAAGTGTGATCATGTGAATTAAGTTTCAACTATGTGAAATTAAAAAAGGATACTGAAACACGTCAATGGACAAATAAAGGGACTGCATTGTCTTGTCTCAGGTATCCAACATCTGGATATGATGATAATGGCTTGAAAATGGGCATCATTGAGGGATTTATTTACATTAAAAGTGTTAAGCCTGATCAGGTCCATAAAGAGTACAGCATTTTAGAAACCCCTCTTTGTTGGTTTGGCAGTAGTTCAGAACCATCTCAAACCAGACACAAAATAAACAATGACTTAATAGATCAACCAATAAACAATACTATTATGTATGTAATATGAAAAAAGGCACTATGATATACTGTATGTACATTAGTGGATTATGTATTTGAGGTGGTAAAACAATTAACAAGACATGACTTAGTTTTCCTACACAATGCTTTGAGGACTTCATTAGATTGAAGCTCACTTTAGAAAGTTCCAATGATGAGGAAAACTTGCAGGAACCTTTTGACATGCCTGTGCCCCACCCATCCTTTCCCTTCTCATTCTCTGCCTACAGCCCAGAGGGGAAATCACTGAGGATTCACCAGACGCCTGCATGCTGAGTACAGAGCCCTCTCCCCTTGCTCTCCTGTCCGTATGTGGGGCTCAGGTTATGCTGTGAGGTCGTCAGCTCTGTCCACTCTCCTTGATGGTCCTCCTGCAGGACCAGCATGCTGAGAATGCATGCATCGATTACCACACTAATGCATACACATCAATACACACACATACATGAAGACGTACTGACAGTTACACACACATATACAAACACAGCCCTTATTCCCCTAACAGCTGAATGGATCTCTGGAGGGTCTAGGCTTGTTTATAGAAGATTAGCCAAGGTGCCTCCTGAGCTGTGTAACCTGCCTCGTTTGACTTTTGACAGCTGCTGGCCAGTGATAATTCATCTCCCCTCTGAAATTGTAACATAGGTCTTTAAAAAGATTATTTATGGCTTGGAGACAATTAAGACAATTGAATTAGACAGAATTGGACACTTCAGACTACCTGCCTTGGTACAAAATGTTCTACTTTACCTGCTTCCAGGTGAGAGATACGGCTGGGGGTTACAGATACAGACTTCAAGACTAAGCTGAATGATTTGTCCCATCCTACAACTGCGTCTTGTCTCTGCTGGTTCAACCTAAACCTGTCTGGTCCTCTTAGATTTGTCTCTAGATGGGAAGATGCTCTTATGCTTACCCTCTGAAAGAATGAGAGCATGACTAATGCTAGGAAGGTATTCTTATCTACATAAGGCATTCAATTGTCTGTCTTGTAATTTTCACTTACACTATGGTAAGACCTTCAGTTGTGTAGTCTGTTGTTTGATTGGAACCAATAGTTTATAGGTTATGATTATTGAGGTCAAATTGTGGCCGTCGACTGCAATTAAATTGGTTGGACTTTTACCAATTCATTTCAAGTGTGAAGGTCTTTAAGTCAGTGACGGAGCAACTGCTTGGTCTGTCCAGACAGTCTGAATAATACCAGACCATGCATATTGATGCCATAATGTCAAAGCTAAGCTTTAAGTCCTCTAAAGCCAAGCATCCACAATACAATCTGGTCTAACCCATTTTGCAACAGACATCGCAGAGAAAGATTTTGGCTAAACATTGCACATTCCCTCTGATGTTTTCTCATAAAGGACTTTGAATTCCACACAGACTTCCGTATTTGTCTCGCTATTCAGGACCCTTAGTCTGCTTTAAAAATTTGAAAGACTCACTCTGAATGCTTGGCAGGCAAAAGAACGAAAGAAAGCCTAAAGTGGTGACAGGTCTTGTATTTTGAGAGATCCAGGTTTCATTCAGGAGGATGATCAAACACAGGCTTTCGGTGAGACATTCATCTTGAAGCTTGAGATGTGCACAATCAGCAGGTCTGACGCTGTGTCCTGCAGAGTAGGTGCCTTATGAATGATTGTCAACAGGTCGATGCTCTTTGAAGCATATAACAATAACCTTATTTGTAGCGTCTTTGATTTTTCAATGTCAAAACCACTTACGATGGATATTTGAGAAAAACAAATAAACTACTTTATTGCCATGTGAAGGATTACGTTATATTACTGAAGGTACATCTTATCTTCCATCTGGTGGATAGTTTAATTTTAGAGACAGCCTTAGAGCACTTATTTAAATACCACCGTGCACCATTCCAGTTTGAAATGTCTCACTGGGGAATAAACAATAAATGCCGTGCTATTTACCTGGACAGTCCCCACAAACACAGACGACAATATATTGTCTTAGATGGCACAACTGGAGTGTTGGCTCCCGTTTTCTTATCTCACATAAACACTTCACTTGCAGCACAATTACCGGTTATCCGCCCCCGAATCCTCTGTCTGTCAATCAGCCTGCCATCTATGGGGCCACTTTGAACCTTCTTACTGTGCAGAGCCGCATGCAGCACAGACCCACCTCTCTTCTCCACTTCCCAGACAGACTCTGCTAGTCTCTCCGGCACCTTCTTACGTAGAGCGACAATATAAGAGAACTGATGAGATAGGGTCAGACCTATGATTGGCAATCGCTAATAAACCCGGGGGGTGGAGGACGTCTGAGCATTGACATCTGGGAGTTGTTTCCCGCCACGTTCATTCTACGAGAACAAAAGGTCGATGACGAATATTGTGCTGAATGGCCATTATTGAAAGATTTGAATGTACAACAGTTTTTTAAATGTAAAATCCATAAAAAGCATTCTGCGATCCCCTCGACAATATACAATAACATTTTCAGACAGCACTTTCCTTTACTTCTCTGCTTATACCCACTCAATCCATACTCAAATCATAGTGTGAAGTACATATTCGAAAACTGCAGCTTGTTACGTTTTTTTTGGGTGCTGATGTCGAGTGAAGCAGAGCAGGTAGCTCTCGTAGCCCTGACATTCAAAGGACCTTCTGATTGTTGTCTGTCAGTGGCTGGCCAGGGTTGTTTGTATATGTGATCTATGCGGGATTATTGATCGGATCCCTCGTCAACAGGGTTGGTATAAGTGCTTTGGCATGACAACTACAGCATCATCATTCAAACTCAGTTTACCTGCTCTTTGTTGGGGGTTTCAAGCACACTCCTTTCCTTGGGTCCATTGACCCACTGTAGGCCGGGGAAGAGTCAGTCTCGTCTTCCCTTTCTTCATTAAAGCAGTTTTGCATTTAAATGTAACGTCTTAAATGAGAAAATAAGAATCTTGTCAAAAATTTGTTTTCCCCCCAATCACTATGAACCAGGGATACATGTTGCCATGTTTTCCTTCGACTGATGGAATTAGAATAATAACGGTCCGTCTTCTATGACTGCTTCTTTCTCCATTTAATTGGTAGGATTTTCTGGACAGATGATAATGAATGTTCATTTTCCCCTTCACTGCCTTCTCATTTCCTTCCAATTCTGGATTCATTCCGGAGGCAAAACCACGCAGGAAGTCAGTCACGGCCCCAACTAAAAGGTATACCAACAACAGGCACCGCCATGACAACAACAATAGACAACAACAAACGCTGCACTGAGACCATTAGGTGGCACTTTGTTCCAATTCGAGAGGGGGTTCCCTCTACTTATAGTCAGATTTTACAGCCCACACTGAGAATGACTGAGCGGCAAAGGATTGACAATTGCTATCAGGGAACGTTTCCGAAATAAATGTGACACAATGCAATGCCTCTACTTAATGGGAGAGTGAGAGAGAGAGAGCAAGTATGTTGCGTAAGGGATATATTTGCATGATAATTTGCGGAACGGAGAAAAAACGAGCTTGGGTCTAATTGACTGCAGCCCCACAGGAGGCAGAGTGTGTAAAGTCCGGTCAATCAGTCTAGTGGTGTGGACGGCAGATCTATCTCTCTGGGGTTCAAAGGGAATATCAAGACAATTAAATTAATGTCAGCAGCTGCCTCACCATGCTATGTTATAACACAAAATGCACACACAGTGTATCATCAGTGCACTCACCCACCGATAAATACTGGCAAACACATACACAGACACAGAGACAGTAACTTCCTGTCTTCAGTGCCATACTGTGTCAGCCATTCATTTTTTTGTAGGGTTCATGTGCACACAACAGCGTTGCCAAACATTTCTATTTCTCCAGCATTGACCGTTGGGGTTTCCTTTCAAAGGGCAGTAGTTCAGTGGAGATGTGAATCAGATCTAGACGGTACATCCTCATTCAGGGCTCTACCTGGTCAGACTGCAAACAAAGGTACAACTTCACAGCCAGTGGGAGGATGTCTTTTCTAAACGCTCTGGTCCATGAGAGGCCAGGGCTCTGCTCCGTCTGTTTATACCTCTCCTGTCCTGTGTTTGTGTTCTCGCTCAACGTTTTTCCAAGGCTTTCTTTCTCTTTTCTATGTTTTCCGTGCCTTTTATGTCATTTAGAAGGTAAACTTTGTGATTAGTTTTGCCCTCTGATGTTAGCGTTTATTTTTCTTTGTTTTCCACCATGGCTCTGACGCCCTGCTTTTTCAGAAACTCTTAGGAGAGTAGTTGAGTAAAAATAGCTGCGCTCGGAACGGAAGACGACATTAGAGAGAGGGGGGAGTACGAGATTTAAGATGGCTGGAGGGAAAAAGACTAATATGGAGTAAGAAAGTGAGAATGGGAAAGGAGGTAAAATAAAGAAATTGGGGAAATTAAAGAAAGAGACAATAGGGAGACAGTGGCTTAGAGAGGTGAGGGATGAAAGCTGAGATGGATGTTTACTGTCTTTCTGTGAGCACTTGTTGACTCTTTTATTTGTGTGACTACAACCTGTGGACACTGCATTGTCTCTGCCAGACAGGCCAGTGCGCTTTATAAAATTAGATAGATTAGATCAGATTAGATTCAACAATTAAAAGGAATTGCCCAGTTCTTTAAAGCCTGCATTTTTCAGGGTACTTTCAACTGGGGACTGTTTAGGAAAAAGCTGAGTTGAAATAAACTCTAGCGATGGGAGTTCTGTCTCTTTTCAGTGAGCCGGATCATTTTGCTCGGCTCAACAATTAGAGCCGGCTCTTTTGGATCTGTCTCGGAGACTGATAGCTTTTTTGACTCCTGTGCTCAGAAAGAGGTGGAACACTATTTTTCACCCCATCTTCCTTATCATTTGTGCCTTCTAATGAGATGCTGTTGGCGATGGCTTCTTCTGGTTCCCCATGCTGGAGCCTAACACCCTGGGAGGAGCTAGGCGTACCATCTACCCTTTGTCAGGACACATTGTTCCAGTCTCAAACTCAGCATTAGAAATGTGCAGAAAACTGAGCGGAGAAAGGAAAGAGAGGATGGAAGTACACAACGTGCATCACTGTGCATCGGTTCTGTATCACATAGAGTCAAAGAAACCCTTTACTATGTAGTGGAGTCGGAGATTGAGCGTTTTTTAAAGAACTCACCCCAAGATCGTATCATAAACATAGAAAGAGCGAGGGTGATGAGAGGAAGCTCACATTTCCCCAGAGAAGAAAAGCATTGACAAACACCCATTGTTGGTGAGCTTCGGACAGTAATCAGCACTTTGTACCATTGTCTGGGTACCAGGCAGAAATACAGGCAAGACATTGTGCCCGGCCAAGGGGATCTGCTGAAGGAACCCAGGAGGCTTCAAAAACACTCTAACGAGCTCACATCACCACACAACCGTGACTGATTAGTCCCTACGTCTGTCACTAACCCTTCAAAACCAGCTCCTCAATAAAGTATCCCAGAATCACTTGTCAGATTACAGAGTTGTTCTCCCATCAAACTTACTATTTCTGTTTCCACAAGCTTTCTTTTTGACACCAGTAGTAAATTGGGCAGGGAGAGAGAAAGAGAGAGAGAGAGAGAGCAAATGATCCCGGTGGCCCACTCGCTCCTGTTCACTGCTGGTTGGTTAATTCTCCATTCTAACTGGAGGCCCTTTAGAACTGTGGTGGAGCACTTGAGGCATTGGCAGAGCTGAGTTTATTTGTACAACCCTCTGTAGCCATTAATACAGAGAGTTGGCACTCGGGTAGAGAGCCAATACTGGGAGATTGGTATGGGGGGGATTGTGTTTAACAATAGGTGTTGGCTTACTAAGTCTCGCGATTAGGCTGCCACATGCACACACAGATGCACACACACACACACACAAAGTACCTGCATGTAAACAGCCATGGAAGACTAGCACAAACACGCTTTGAGTAAAAACACTCATATCGAGAAAATACATAGAGACACACTCACATTCAAACATACAAAACTAATATTATTTGCAGGGATTTAGGAGCCTGCTGACTGGGAAAGTCCAAAAGAAAATCAACAGATTATTGATAGTGATTAGATGTTATCTCAAATTGGTAGGTTAGAAAACGCTTAGGATATAAGAAATGCAACCTAATGTCCAACCTTGAGGCAATCTGTAGGTCGAATTAACGTCCTTAAGGAATCACGACACATCATCCTTTCTGGCCTTTGTCACACATGATTCTAATATACAATAGCATAAAAACAATGCAGAAATGTCAACCAGGTGTATTCAATGACGACAAAATGCATTTAACATGCTGGCAGATTTTTACTGCGGCCGAACTAGGCATTCATAGAGTGAATTCATAAATTTATTCATAAGTGAAACGTATTATAACAACCTCAAAATTCATGCAGTCCAATGCATTATACATTGCTCACTTTTGTGTGAAGTGTTTCAAAGGCGCTCCCCTTTTTAACTTGAGTTAGAGGGAATGCAAATGAATGGACACCAACATTCTTGGAGACGGGGTGTTTGGGATGTTTTAAAAATACTTGAATACTTCAGAATGATCTCTGTGATGATTCCTGGAAACGTAGCAGTGGCTGGAACTGAGGACATCCTCTTAGCCATGTTTACAGTGAGACCCTAAAGGGGGTAATTATGGCCCAGATGGTGATGGAACATAAAAGCATGTTCATCCAGGCAGTCACGTAGCCTAATGCCCCATATTACAGAGATATTAGACTGAACACTCAGCCTTTGATTCACACTCCGTAAAATCCTAATTTAAATGATTGAGTGTTTGTGTATGGAGATAGAATCATCTGTTTTTGTGTAAAGTGTATTTCCGTGTCCATGTAACACATAATGCATATGCATGCGTCTGTCTGAGTGTATGTGCCTGGGTATCTTGTGGTCTTAATGAGTGCCTGTTACCACATTGCCATCCCTCATTAATAATGTTGAGTCATCGGTCAGCATTGAGGGTGAAGCGCCCGCGACGTCATCCTGTCAAACAGACCAATGACAACACGACAGAGTTTAGCCACACACATATTTACCTAATGACTGGATAGGCCCATCAATCATGTTCTCACTCTTGTGTGCTCTGCTGTGGAAATGAACGGCTAACCGGCCCCTGATAACAGAGACAACATGCTCAACAAGCCTAAAGCTGCTATAGGCGATTTCTTGTTGTAGGTTATTTTGGCGATCCCTACCGTTTACTTGGTGCAATTATTACCCTAAATGTTGCAAAGAACATGTGCAGGATGCTTGCAATCAATGCACATCACTAACACAATCAACGACTGTACTCCAAGTATGAGCTGGTTTAGTGACACACTTCCTTGTGCAAAAAGCTATTTTAGCAGTTTTGCGAGAGATAATACCAAATGATAGACAAAACAAGTGGTAACCCCTTCAGACTCTGTGTCCATTGCAATGGACGTCACATGGCAGCATGTTTTTTGTTTACTTTTTGCAACATGTTAGACTACATGAGCCCTCGTGGTCCATTCAGCTGGTAATTAGCAAGCCTAAAATAAGCCTATTTTACAACAATTTGGACTGAATGTCTGTTGATATGGACAATGCACACACACACACACACACACACATATATATATATATATATATATATATATATGTTATAACATTTTGAAAAAAAAATTTTTGGCTTGAGACTAATTTGTTAATGCATTAAGGATAGGAAAAGCCAATTGTTACATTTTTCACAACCTTGGAAATAATTCAGGTCTGTACTTTCGATTAGACATTACTGTGCGCCACTAGAAGAAATGCATTGATAACAGGTTAATAAAAAAGGGAGTATTCTTGCCGTTATCCTGGGTAAATGTAGGTCACACCTTGATCAAGCAAATTGCAACCTGAAGGTCACGGAATAAAACAGAAGAAACAAAAGGGAACAATTTTGATTCGAATTAAGCCAAGCCCATAAGACAGAGACCGAGAGAGGGTAAGTGATGGAGAGAAAGGGAAAGAGATTAAGTAGGCATTTGATGTGTTTCTTTGTCAATATAACACCCGTACCTGGCATGCAAATTACCCTCTACTCCCGGGAAATGTCTCACACTCAATTCTATTTGAACTAATTTAGAGCAGGTTGACAAATTGACAGTCAACTCAGGGAAAAGAAAAAGAAAAAAGTTATAAAGGAATGTATAACTTTAATAAAGTCCCTCCTTCCTTGGCAATTACCTTGGCACTAAACTACAAAGTTCTCCCCCTGAAGAATGACGGCCTATTATTTGTCCCTAATTGAAAAGGATTCCACTACAGCGGGTTTTCAATTTGGGTTGAGCAAGCGGCTGAGCCGAGAGGAAAGAGAGCAGTTTAATCAGGTCTCACCACCGTCAGGAGTGAACG
>JAVQJS010044454.1:0-12445 GCA_036024795.1 Galaxias rostratus | reverse complement strand
TATGTAAGGTTACCTACCGCCTGTTGGAGCAGAACTTGAGGCCCAGGCGGAACGGTTCGTGCCACCATCCTACAAACAGAAGAGCCTGGCCTCCGGGAAACCACAGGGCCTGCGGGGGAACACACACACACACACACACACACACACACACACACACACACACACACACACACACACAGATATTAGGTTAAGATCCCAGACATGGTCAGGACATGTTCTTACTCATGAGTTTGTGTGGTTAAGACCGAACCTGGCCAGGGGAGACATGTGAGGGTACCCCCTTTAGCACAGAGACTGTTCCTCTCTCAATGTTGGCTACACAGAGCACTGCAAGACTCTTACACGTCAGACCCTCGCCCCAGTCATCACAGTACACACTCCTATCCTGAGTGGTATCAGAAAGACAGAAAACATGTTGGCTTCAATCTAAAATAACAGACATGGCACAGCATAGTAGTCAGTCAGCCAGTATATGCAAATCATTTGAGTTCAAATGAGATTTGTGTGTTACATTTCCAGTAGAAGACAGTGTGCCAGATGTCTCATTGGATTGGATCTTCTCAGCCACATAAACCAGTCTGCGTTCACATTCAGACCAGGCCAGAGAGCCAAACTGAGCTGGATGGAAACAAAAGCGCACACAAACAAAAACAAACACATAAGCATAAAAAGAAAACTTCCCACAGGGGATGAATTATTAACATGATGCTATATGTTGGACCAATTAAATATACACACAGAAAGTCTTACCATCCTCATAGATTTTCCCATGTTTGTTGAAATTATTCAAATTCAGACTTTTTCTTAGTCCATGGCAGTCCCATATCTGCACAGAAAACATTACATTTCAGTGTAATAAATACATACATACATACACACACACACACACATATATATATATATACACACACACACACACACACACACACACACACACACACACACGCGCGCACACACACAAAATCAAGCACTAGTTTTATATCAAAGTCTGTAGTTTAAGAACAACATCCTACTCTCATCCTCATCCTATTCTATCTGTAAAACTGTGATTGAATCCTTACCTCGAGAAATTGATAACAGCTGGTTTCCCTTAGAACAGCTCGCAGTGTCCCAGAGGGGGAGTGACAACTCAGTATCCTTGAAATTTAAAAATAAATACGGTCATTCTTCACTGGTGCACGCAGGCCATAATTCCCCCACTTACATAATCATGATCTGTCACAAATGTACTTTTTTGAACAGTTGTATTCAATACACATGGTTATCTGAATATGAATGAAGCCGTAAATTAATGAATTACCAGCCGTTAAAGTTTTACTTGAGAAGATGGAATCCAATATTCACTAGATCGCAAGATACAATACGGTAGCCTACATTACTTGAGACAGACCTATGGTGGGTTGAAGGATTGAATGCGTTGTGGATCCTTTCAAATTCATGCAAATTAGACCTCCTTACTCTTCCTGTTTTGGGATACAAGGGGGTGCTGGTAGGATTGATTTGATGGTCTGCTCTGCCTCGTTGGCCATTAACATTATCCATTGCTGGGAGTAGCGTAGTCTTTTGCCCCGCTCTGGCTCCAATTGGACCCAGTCTGTAAGGTTACGATGCCTTACATTTTTGTCAGGTACTTTAAATAATACCCATATCTAGCAAGCAAGATAAAACGGTGAGGATGCGCACAAAGTGTAAATTACAAGGGCTGGGGCGTGTAACCTGCTTACCAGCTGATATAGTGAATACATTAAGGACATGTCGCTGTGCAGACACACTAACGGAAAGAGGTGTGGGAAACCGGCAACAGAAGTCGTAGATAGTGCTGGCCGCTTGCGGCTCTAATCGTGCCTGTTTTTAAAGGAAAGAAAGAAAACTGTCGATCTCTCTCAAGTCAATGCATGCGCGAGCAAATCTGTGTTCAATTGTCCACGTTATTGATAAAGAAACTGCTTGCAAGCTGTTAAACGATTAAGCCAAAATCAGACGACAGTCGGTGTCTTGCGTAATGACTGTTTTACTTTACCAGAGCCTCCATATTGTCAGTCAGTTAGTTCCGTTGGACTATACCGCCAAGCTGTTTTTATGGTGTAAACCAAAAGCTCAAGCACAGGGGGCAGCAAATATTTATTGAACAATGAAGAAGCTGACCGAGAAGAGACCTCATCAAGGACTTAAAGAATGTTTCCCATCTAATTCAATTCAGATCCACAAAATGACAATAAAGGCATTTTATTTGAAGTTTCAATACAGTACGTTTTATTACATTTCATGTAATTCATGATGCCACTCTATACTTTCGATAAAAATAGCACGTCAAAATTGCTGCTCAGTATTCAAATCCCATCAGTTTTACCCTTGTATTATACCTCAATCTACACACAACCCCAAACGTCTACATGTTATACAATTGTACGATACCAGTCAAAAACTTGAACAATTACTTCAATTTTTGCGCCCTGTTTCTTTAGCATATAATTCTTCTTTATTGATTTGAGAACATTTCACAAATCAATTCGACTTGACATTGTTTAAAATTACAAACATGATCTTTAAAATATGTATACCATCCCACCATTCAGAGCTTGTCAGACCCAAACTCAAGCAATGAAACCCACGCAATTCACAGCACCCAATAACAAAGATACCTTGGGTAGAGGGGTTATACATTTTACCGATCCTCTTGGCAAAACCATGTTGTAAAATGCCAATCTGAGAAACTGCCTTAATTTATGAAAGAAAAGCTTTTAGAGCCATACCAAAAAATACTTCGATATAATTAATTTCTGGTTTTTAAAGTGTTAATACGAAGTACTAAAATATTTGTTTTTGTTTGGTCAAAGAGTAAAGCTGTCTAGATTGGTGGTCCGGTAAAAAGTGAGGGGGTGTGAATACTAGAGCAGAACAGGTGCCACTTAGATCAATGATTCTGATAAATAGCCCTATTTGTCTTTCAAGTACACATCATGTGTGGTAATACATGTATAGATTATATTTCTAACTGGCATAAAAATATACAAGAAAAACATTTTCTTTACTTATTTATATAATTTTAGACTGTAAACAGATCAATGTTTTTTTTGTTTGGTTTATGTTTTTTTCAATCATGTACAATTCTCGCCACTTCCAATAAATTAGAAAGTAAAATATATAGGCAATAACCAAGAAATACATGTTTGATGCTCCTTAAAAAAAAAGAATACAATGATAATAATCTTTGATTTAAATCAATGTGTCTAATAATGTATTCATTTTTTATCTTGTGGTGTTAAGATTAAAAAGCACTTGTGCACAACATTTGGATTGTTTGTTCCTGGTTTTACTGTTGTGAGTGAATTAACAGGAGAGAGAAATGCCATTCCATGAAGATTAAAGGCAGAGAATGAAGAGGACATAAGCCTCAACTTTAAAATGTAACTGTGGAAATAGCGGAGAAAACACGTACATTTTAATAAGTTATGGCGATTTGTTTTGAGTTTGGGAAATGTGGTTTAAAAATGGGCATAGTTCTATGCAGAAATCACTGACGAACACAGATAAAAACTTGAACATGAAAAACTGAAATGTTGGCAAAAGTTGTTCCACTAAAAGTAGAAGTGTTGCTGTCAACAATGCAGCCCTTAGTAACCCTTACTCCACATTGTATGGGAAATAGGGTGAATGAGTTGGTAATGTAATACAGAATCTACGCCTCCCGAAAAAACACTATATCCCTGCTTTGACGTTATCCACCCACTTCTCTCCTGTCTTGTTCCTCTCTTTTTCTTTCACATCACATCAGCTCTTTTGTCCTTCACTTTGTTCCGTAGTTTAGTCCTTGCCTTAAAGGCTGCAGAGTTAAATAGATGCTGCGGAGAAGGAGACATATTAGATATTTTGAGAGTCAAATATGGAGAGCCTGTAGTTGGCCCGGGGGGAAAGTAAGCAGAACAGTACGCAAAGTTAATCCAGTGGTGTATGTTACCTTCTCAAAACGAGAGATCTTGCTAGCTTTGACTGCCGCGTCCAGAATAAGAGGAGGTCCTAGCCCAAAGATGTCCCTCAACAAAGGGTTGGACTGGAGAAAAAAACAATACCCCAAATGAATCATACTACTCGTAATCAATTCTCACCAACAAGTTTTTTGATGGCTTTGGCGATAATGCTAGAACCATGCGAGTGAGCGCGTAAGGGCAAACGTTCCAACCTGTAGATGGTGTCTAACTCCAGACTCGAGGACCTCTTTGAAGGCATCGTAGATGCGCCTTCTCATCCAGCTGTCCACGTAAATCCCCTCCACTCCGAAGCGGATCTTCTCCTCGGTGTAGTCCTCATTCTACAGGGAGTGGTGGGGGTGGAGAGAGGAGGACCATAGAGAGATGGCTGTAACACTTTGGAAGTGGGGGTGAGTTCTATTCTAATCAATCATTTGCACCAATTGTAACAGAGATCATCTTTAACAGCCCTGCTAAAGACACTGTTTTTACCTCTATGTAGTGCAGCACTTCTCTGAAAATAGAACGTTGTTTTCGCCGGTCATTTTTGGCACGGTGTTTGTTGCCATCGGTTGCCAGCTCCTTCAGGCACTCACAAAGATCATCGCTGTTCTCCAACTCAAACTCCTAAAACAAACAAGCACACATAAATTAAGCCGTGGAAACATAAAAGATACCTCAACATCTATAAAACATTGGCTTCAGGAAACCCGTACATTCAACTAAACTAAGTGATACCAGTCTCAAAGCGGTAGCTTGCATATTATTGCATATATTATTATTGTGATAAATAACTCAAACCTATTACAAACATACCCTAAGGTGTTTCTCCCAATAAGTCATGATAGAGAGCCAGAGTCAGACAGACATGGGAACAGATATATAAAGCCAGTGACTTTAAAGTGTAACATTGTGAGGGCGTATTGGTTCGTGTTTACTTTCATTTTCAACTATTGGGATGGCTGAGACTGCGAACGGGGCACAAAGAATAAAGAAGAAGCTACTGTTCTTTGGCATTTCGCCTGATGCCTGTTTTTGTGCCACAGAATGATATCAGGAAGAAGTAGCCAAAGTCGACCAGACTGCCACTACCCAAGTTAGTCCTCCTGACGACAGTCTGGTGGAAGTGAGATGCAAAGTAACAATAGCCCATTTAAATGACAAAAGATCAGATGGGAATGTGGATGAAATCATCACTCAAGCTCATGCCAATGGATGAGTAAAATACTCAATTAAACTGACAATACTAAAATGGCAGTGGTAGTGTGCAGCCCTAGACTGAGTACACATATTAATACTTAAGTCTGCCACATTGTATGATTGTATGTCAACCTAGAATGACAACAGAGCTGTACAATTCCTCAAGGTTAGCTTTGCTTCTGGACTTCATAGCTCATAGTCACGTAACAGAAGAAGGCCGGAGAAATGTTGTTGCTTTCGTTTGTGTGTGTGTGTTTGTGTATTCATACACTGTCAATGTCCCTTCCCAGCTCCACCAACAGAGCTATTGTCTCTCCCACAGCAATCCTGTAGTTGACGTCAGTGCTCTCCAGACATGCCTGCAGCTTAGAGAGGTGGCTGGAGGAAAGAGGTTGATTTAGTGGACAGTCCTTTGAGTAGGTGGAAATATCTGTAAGCAAGTCTATGGTGTGTAACTCACAGGTCTAGCAGTACAGAGACTCTCGAGGCAGGACAAAGGGTGACTAGTAGAGCCCAGGCCTGCAGGGCGGCACTATAGAGCCCTGCGTTGCCAGGTTTGGGTGGTGGCAGATTACCCTCTCTGTTGGGATATGAAGCAGTGAAAACACTCTCCAAATGGCTCATTGACTTCACCAAGTCCTAGGGGAAGAATTTAAGGGTGTTTAGAATGGAGAGAATGCATGGAGGAGAAGGGGGCTGTCAACAGTAGGTTTGTGTACATCAATACAAGTGTCTCTAACAGCTCAACACACTGTTTATACACAATACAATTGAATTAAATGAGGAACATCACAGAAAAAATGTGCTTATAACAAACAAAATCTTATTTCGGGTGAGTTTCACAGTCAAATAGACGCTTACCTCTCCTTCATCGGCAGCAGACACATAGCAGCACATTCCCAGGGCTCTGGCACACTGCGCAAAACAAAGACCCAAACACAATGAGTAAGTCACACTCGCCTCCTGCAGAACTGGAGTCCGGTAAACCAAAAAGGTTGGCCATGTCGTTGTCTAAAATATCAGTGTTTGGCGCAGTGCGGGTGAGCGTGCCACTCACGCTTTGGCGAGCCGGCACACTGGCGCCACCGTCTATCATGATGGCGCTGAGGACGGGCCGGAGGATCTTGAAGCCTTCCTCTCCCTGGTCCCCTCCTCCCAGCTGGATACAGAGCAAAACAAAGACGGTGGCTGCCGACGCCTGCTCCTCTCCTCCCCCTGGCCCGGGACACAGTGGGGGAGAGACACGGTTGATGTGCGATGGCATGGCCAGCTGAAGAGAACACGTCTAACGCATACAGTCACCCCCAGCCTCCACGCACACATGCTGGTGTGTTACCTTTGCGCAGGCTTCTCTCCAGGCAGTCGGTTATGGTGAGGCGTCTCTCGATGAGGAAGTCAAAGAGCACTCTGGAGCAGAAGGCCTGCTGCAGAGACTCCAGGCCTGCCATGCGGGTTTTAACACTGAGTGGGGACAAAATGGTGTCACAAACAAGATATCACATTGTCTGTCCTGGTGAGATAAGCAATTTGTCAGGGATAACAACCAAACCAACCCGTTTATTTCAGAGAATCAATATTTAATAAACAAACTAAGACTTTTAGTAGTACCATAATGAGTCTAAAGAAGTCCCCAAATCAATTATCATGGGCTATTTAATCGTCCAATCTACAGCCTCCAGAGTGTAAAGAATCCTGTGACGGTAGGACTAGTGCTGGATTTAGAATATCACCACTGTCTACTTCTCCTTCAGGCTTGTGAATAGGCCTAAGGCATACATTTCTGTAGCACAAGCAAGGGGAGAACAAAATGCTCACAATTTCCTAGAAACTGTGAATACAGCCAGAATCTCATTTAAAGTGACTTAATGCAGCATAACTTGCGAAACTGGTAGAACTGACAACCAGCAAACTGCACCGTCCTTACATGCTTGCCTAGAATCATGGGAATTCAACAAAAACACACTGACATTGATAAAACGATCTTTCCCCATTTCTACAAGCAGCTTCTACTGTGCGTCGCTCAGGTAAAACTCCCTTTATGCCGCTCACCAACCTCTTATCCATCAGGTTGTCAATACATTGTTTGAGTTTGTCCTCGGTCTCCTCTTGGGCGGTCGTTTCATCCGCTGGCTCTGCTCCTAAACAGCAAAAGCCCATTGAATGAGATGCCTCCCGGCCTGCTATCTGACTGGCCTTTAGCAGGGTGTGTGCCTACCTGTCCCGTCATCCAGTACAGAGGCCGTCTCACTGGTGCTGCTGTAGTGGCTGAGCACCTCAGACGCCAGGTCATCATCACTGGCAGCAGACTCTCCTTTCACTCCATTTCTACCACCTGAAGAAGACAAGAGGCAGGCACAGAAAGAGAGAGAAAGAGGGGGAAATAAAATGGGAAGTGAGTGAAAGGAGGATTTTGACTAAGAGATGTTCATCTGTTCAGCTGTCCTACTCCCTCAGTAATACAACACCAGCAGAGAGCCCCAGCTAAGGCTATTCTCACCCCTGCACACACAGCTAAACTAGGAATGCCGGTCTCGTGCCTGCCTTTCCTTGACGAGGTTGAAATGTGTCTGTTAGAAAACTTGCATGCATTCATTCATACTTGTAACGTTTTGGAGTATTGTTTGTACATTCTCATTACTTCAGTGTACAGTTATAAGATTACTAATGAGAATATGCAAACCTACACATTTGTATAACAGAAAAGCTCTAAATGGAATGCAAAAGGGGCTGAGCTAAACTCTCGGTCAGAACAAAGCTGCAATGTCAACCCAATGGCTCAGGCCTTAGTATGACTAGTAGGGTCTTTCTAGATTGTATTTATTATCCTGGACAGATTACATTTAGAACACTACCCTAAATGTGGCTTGCAGGTTAGCCTATAGGCCCCTGATAGTCAAAAGGTAGGCCACCAATTCATTTGGCAGATGTTGCTAGTGGGTCAATAAGGTCCCGTCAGGGTAAGCGACAGGATGCAGATGGTTTTCTGTGTCTCCCTGTTCACCCTGACATGACCTTGTTTGAGGATGAAGAGGGGAGGGGATGCAGTATGGTGTTCTGCACAAAATAGAGTGTACATGAGGTGACCAGCCAGCTGGATAACCACACAGTTATAATCTCCTAGATCTAATCTCCACGTGTCGGGGTTAGCAATCATGATACAATTAATGATGATGAGCACGGCAGTGATTCCTGTGGAAATAAGCTGTCGATGTGAGCCAATGAAAACAAGAATTGAGCATGCGCCGCTTTGACATAGCATGCCATCGCACATACTGTGAATTTTGCGCAAGCACTCCATTGACTGTGCAAACTAAAGCGTTGTTAGTTTTATGTCAGGAAAATGAAGTAAGCGTGGCTCTCAGAAGATACCTATGCTGAAAGCAAATTTCTTTGTTCAGAAGAAACAAAAAGAGGTGCTAAGATGTTGGCTGTTACAGGGACTGTAATAAATAATGTGGATTCCACTGTTATGATTGTATAAACAGCATTTCTCAGGTTTTATGGCTCTTATATTCTTTAGGCTATGACCGTTTTCCTATAAGGTTCTTTAATGAAAATTGCAATATATTGAATTGTAACCTCTGTATTGTGGAATTGCCAGATTCTCGCTAATACACAGCACTGCTGGGTGTTTGAATTCATGATAAAGGCAAAGCAATCCAGATAACAGCTAAGGAAGAGATAAGCGTTTGCCGAATGACAGATAAACCGTCTGTACTAAAGAACTTGGGTCGACAAAGTTGAGGCAAAGGCCATTATAATAAAGCTCACACCTGTGTAAATGTGTAGCAATACATACAATTAATGGGAAATTATGTTTCGATGGGCATATGACTAAATGCTCTCAATAAAATAGAAGTTTAATTAACTAATGATGAGGGAATAAATACTAAAGGTAAGCAATAAAACAAACAGCTGCAATCATGTGTGTAAAAAGCTTTCAGCAGGTTGGGGGTGGGGGGGCGCAAAGCACTTTGTGGAAACATGTCGACGCAACATCTAAGTGGAAAACTTTTTAGGTAATCTACCAATTTCACATAATGCAGTACACAATCCACAGGGTTATGTCCTGACGTGATGAGTCTGTTAGACTGCCCATGTCATACCGAAAAGGCATTGGGCGGTCAGGGAACGCCCTGAAAGCACATGCAGGGGTCTGTACTACATACACGACCACATTTCTATCGCCAGATAGCGGAGGTTGTAGTAATACGTAAGTAAGTGAGTAATGCAAAGACAAATAAAATATACCTCTCCATGAGTCAATAAAACCAATTTAATGTGACTGAAGCTTTTACAATAACTTGGGACAATCACAACGACCTAAAAATAACTAATTAAACGCAGCTAAACTTAAAGCTACGCATTGACTCCTGTTAGAAACTACAGATCAGCTATGCTGCAACGAATGGACAACATTGTTTAGCTCTATACAATTTGCATAATGTTGGTAAGACCAAAAGGTAATTAATATCGCGATTATATGAGGCATTGTCATCGAGTGTCACACAACGTCAACACTTTATAAAGTATGAACTAAAATTGACTATCAAAGATGGTTTTAAACCATTGGATTAGTATATTATTTATGTTCAGAAATCAGATCAAAAATAAATTTGTCAGTTCTGCAAGAAAACAGGCTAATAATGCATGTGTCAAACACGTCATCACGAAGGACTTGACACTGGCTTAGTGTTTAACTAGGATAGTTATAAATTAGAATGTGGTAAATAATCGTGGTTAATTTACTTTCGCTACTTACCCTTATTTGGACCCCTTTTCCCTTTTTTGCTTCGTGGCATTTCACAAGTAGCAGCACGCTTCAGTTTGCTGGAACAAGGCAATTTAACTTCAACAAACTATAGTAGAAAACCGATTAGCTAGCTAGCTATTAATTTCCACTTGCGCGTGGAGGTTCTTTGACAGTGTTTAACTAGCGTTTCCTACTAACGCAAACTCAGAATTCGTACAAACTCAAAAATATACATGGCTAGAACACACTAAAGTTTAATCAACCTCTCGTGTCAACACACAGACAACGATGTAGCTTGCTAAAGCTAGTTAGCTTTACGATGTAAACCGGAGGTCGACGCTTCAAGAGAGCGGTTAGCTTAGTAAACAATTGGCTACAAGCCACGTTTTAGTGTCTGCAAAATGCAAATGTTTCACCCGTTCAATATATATTATCTATGATTGTCCCCGGGTAATCTATATCTAATGCCAGGTTGAGATGGTAAATATTTATCGAAATGTTTGGGGCAGAGAAACGCGCACGTTGCTGTTTCGAATTCCACCATCTTCTCAATGAACAGCAACGACCAGCGAAACCGGGTTGCCAGGTTCGCATAAACCGTTTCGTAAAGTTACATTACAGCATTGCCAAGTTAATCATTACGCTAGTGGTCGCTGTTGTCTGGGATTTTGGATCTAACTCATAATACCAGGTAAAAGTTCTATCCATCTATTTGTGAAATGTTTTTATATATACATTTGCCAATAGTACTAGGTCAAGCAGATCAGATTGTATATTGACATTATCTTGTATGATGTACGCCTACTAACCTGAATTCATACATATACATTACATTACAGTGAGTTCAAGACTTGTATAGTTTCAGAAATAAACATCTATATATAAAACAGTCATATCAACCGTACTTAACTATTTTGGCAAAGCCTGGTGGGATCTCTCTAAAGCACTAAATATCTAAAGCACTTTATAGTCCGAGACTATAATCAGCTTGTATGCAAATATAAAGTATACCCCAATGCACAATAATAATAAAACCAAATATTTATTTCACAGAGGCATTTCATACATCTCAACTTTAGGTTTTAATTACAGTACTATTCAAAGAATGTTTGGAGAAGTGCGGACCTCAAATAGAGACCTAGTAATATCTGTGAAACCCATTCAGTCAATAATTAAGACAATCATTGTTCAATTCACACAACGTCCTCAGCCACTATACTCCAAACCTAATCGTTTTTGAAGGTGACACTCATGGAAGACAATACAAATTAAAATAAGATAAATTAGTTTCATTAGTGTCCAGTGTCCAACCAATATTCAAAACCATGTTTACCAGCCATTTTTCATTTTCTCTCACGAATCTTAACAAATGAATCAGTTAATAAATCAATAAATAAACCATGAGGATTGCATTGCTAAAGACCAAGGTAATGTTCTCAAGTAAGACCCATTTGGAATTTGTTATTGCTTATTATATTCATTAGCATATAGCCTCAATATAGTTACTTGTAAATTGCAACATTTGAGGTGAGTAAAAATAATTTCAATGATGAAGTACTACAAATACTATATAGCTATTGACTCACTAAGGCAAAAAATAAACAGTAAATTAATTGGGAACAAGGAATAATCATCTGTTGAGGAAACAAAAAACCCTTTAAATACTACTTGTCTCTGAAGTTGCTACTGTGAAACTGTTCTCAGGATTATCACAATGCAAGCCATTTGTGTAAGGCTTCCTTAAAATATGCAATTTCTTTATTTGTGGTGTTTTGTGTGTGCTTTTCCTTACAACAGAGTCAAAAGTGAAGTCATGTTTAAGAAGGATTGTTAGAATAGTTTGATTTGCTTATCTGTCTCTTAGGGCTACAAAAAAGTCTTACATTTAATTTTATTGAATTATTGAAGTAAACTAAAATGCTTTAAATTGCCGATTGCCAACAACTACTATCAAATTCAACTACTGTGATGTACTAACCCTAACATTCAAGGCCACAAGGATGGCACTGGAATGTACTATGATTAACCATGAACAAATAAAAATAAAATGCACATATTTTACACTTTAAAAACACTACAAAAAGTATTTCCATTATTACAAAGCTTCAAATAGTGTTCCTGTCAAAGATAGAACACCATAGGGGGAATCTACACATTGCCTTTGTCAATACTGTGTGTGCATTAACCAGAGTAATAGCTAGTTGGGACAAAAGGCATCTTGCTAATGACTGCTGGGACTGCTTTTTTTCTAACTTCAACCTGAACATTCGTTCCATTCTTAGCAAATGCTGCATCGACGTAACCCATAGCAATGTTTTGTTTCAGACAGGGCGATGGGCACCCACTGGTCACCTGACCTAAAAAAAATAAAAAAAAAACAACAACAAAAAACGAAGTTGGAAGCGTTATAATTCAGAAGATACAGTTTGACTACTCAAGTGATATTCAGATACATTTCTAGTTTTAAATAACTTTTTGTTTATATAGTGTGCTGTGGTCTGCATTTACATATACATGTATACAG
>JAVQJS010044447.1:0-10852 GCA_036024795.1 Galaxias rostratus | reverse complement strand
AGAGAGAGAGAGAGAGAGAGCGAGAGAGGGGGGGGGGTAACAATGGGGGAGAAAAGAGAACCAGAACTTGCAGGTGCCCACCTATCTGTGCTAAGCTAATCAACACAGGGGTCACCATGGTAACACAGTATGAAAAGGAAAGGGTAAATGGTAACGAGAGTGACCGGGACGTACGGCAAGATGGAAAGATATATAAGAGATACATGAGATTGTGAATACATGTAAAAGCAGCAGGCCCAATTTCCTCTCCAGGGAAAATACATAGAAATATATTACAGATTAGAGTAAACGAAAAATGAACAGAAAAACGTATCAATACTTTTGATGGAAAGAGAAAACAGTTCAAAGCTTAACAATTAAATTAGAGTGCAGGTCCGATGGGAACACACGCCTAGGCAACTACATCCTTTGGCAAAATAAAGTGATGGAGGGAGAGTGTCTCTCTAAGGCCAAACCTGTAATTGGTGTATATAGACACTGTGTTTGAAGGAGCATTTTGACAAAGCAAGATATTGAGAACCAACAAAAAAATTATAAAAAAAGAAAAGAAAAAAGATCAAATAACTTCTTAACGATGGTGAAATCATTGGCATGTACTACTGTTCTCCAGGCTCTTATGTTAGTTTTCCAATAGATTTAAAACATTAGGAAATTACTCAAATCAGATCATATCATCAGGCTAACTGGCGTCAAGAGATACCGCCCTGGTGGACAGAAACCCTATTGTTTCTCATATGCATGCATGCCATACTAAAGAATATGGAGGTGAAGGAATTAAAAAAAACAACAACAGTATGAACGGAAAATAAATCGAATAGGAGGTGAAGTAAAATGGGAGGGGAGGATGAACATAGTCTGTTTGTCGTTCTCCCCCTTTAGTCCAGCTAGTGCACGTTCCCCGATGACATGGCAACGACTTCCTGGATCTCCCGCACAGCGAGAATGCGAGCAAGCATGTGCTCCAGCTGGTCCCTGGAGATGGGCTGGGTGGAGTACCATATGGGGCTGTTGGGCGCCACCACAGGCTCGGGGGTCAGGTAGAAGGTGTCGTTGCGACCTTTCGCGCTTTGCGGACTGACAAGACAGAGAGAAAGAGGAGCGAGGAATTAGGGCGTTTTTTAATGTCCTCCGATGAAAATGAAGGGTTTGTCAACAGCATGTTTCCCACAATGCACCTCGCATTTACCATTTGAAAAGGTAGAAGTCGTAAAGTTTAATGGGGCAGCGCAGAGGGTTCTCTGGGTCTTCCATCTGCTCTGCGTACATGTCGTCAGTCACTGCAACACAAGTGGGAGGAAAAAGTTGGGTGAAAACTGGCGATGCACTGATATGAAATTTGGGCTGCCGATAGAGATAACGGAGATTTCACTTGGTGACCAATAGTGGTCAACCATTAGGTCATTGCCATTACATTAATTCAAGTAACACTTGAAACAAATAAATAAAAAATATTATTGCCGTACAATCGCACCAATCATGCCAATGACAGACTGTCACTCGTGCTTATATTGCGCCAATTACAGACCAATCAATAACAGTCCAACATATATCTGCATCTCTCGTGAAAACGTTTTTAACAAGACCAAAAAGCCAAGGACATGCATCTACCAGTTTGGTCTGCTAACATTGTACCTCTTCCCTTCAGCTGGTCCCCTCACCTTTCTGCCCTATGAACCTTTCAGCTGTCTTCAGGTAGCGGATGCTGGTACTCTTGTCTTTGGGGTTGTTGGGGCTCTTCCTGGTGTGTCTCAGGACCCTGGAGAAGGCCACCTTCAGATGCTGCTCCACTGTCTTTAGCTGGAAGTACCTGGAGAGGGGGACAACACGTGGACATTACGTAGGTATGAAGACACGTAACAGTGCACGTGAAAATACGTCAATAAACGCAAGTCGATAAGACGTCGATGATGAAACTAAGCTACAACAGCGGCGGGGGTTAAGTCGGAGGCATACGCTGGCGGTGGTGAGGAGGGGGTGGCGTTAGGGCACGTAACTCACTTGGTGTTGAAGAACATTAGTGTGGTGAGAAGCGTGGACGGGGAGTGGGCGCCCAGCTGCTTGCACTCCCACAGCATCTCCTCGGTCACGTGACTGGGGATGATGTAACCTACGGGACCAAATGGACGACTCATCAGCCACTTGGCATTCCATTTAAAAAAATCCTTGCACTGACGCTATTCATTGACTAAAAGTCATCCGAGATGGCGGCGATACAACCCAGATAAGCACTTGGTGCGTGGCCATAAGTGGGAGTTTAAAATAGAGCGGAGTGGTGCAATGCGCAGAGAATAAGCAGGTTAAAGGTTATGGCGTGACCGATATGATCCTATCCAATTTTCTCACCGAGGGGATGGACAGATGACCTCCAAGGCTCCAGTATTTGATGCAGACTCTGCGAGAAGCGCGTGTAGTACGGGTCCGAGAAGATGTCATCCACGCGGCCGTTATCAAACAGATACTACGGGGATAAGGAGTCATGTAGTGGTGTTAAAAAGACTTCCCACGGATCCAACAATGTTAGACGACAAATAAACGGTAGCTGTACTATTGTTTGCCACGGAAGCCATACCTTCTGAAGGCATAGGAAAACGTAGTACAGGGTGTCCGCTTCGAAGATCTCGCCCTCCCCACCCCTGGCCTCTTTGGTCATGAGGGAGAGCGCCATGCTGAGCTCAGCTACAGCAGACGACACCAGGTCCTCCTGGAAGCGCAGGGCTTGGCGTCCTGACCACACACACGCACGCACAGAAATACGCGCCGACACACGGGCATGCACAACAAGTTGGGTTTAGCATACAGATGTGTATGCCGACTATATGCCAAGCCAGCAAGTTTATGGTGGAGTTTTCTGTGCAAGTTTTTCTAAAGTAAAGAGGCTGTACTCACGGCCAATGGGGGCCAGTTTGTGGCTGTCCTCCTTGTCAAGTTCAGCATTTTTCCTCTGGGCCCAAAGACGCCACACCTCCAGGCCCTCCTCAGGCTTCAGAGAGGCAGGCAGGAGGAGCTCCTGAACCTGGACCTGCTGCTCGCCATCCACCTCCTCCACCGACACCCTCTGACCCTGTGTACACACACACAAACACACGTTACAACATAAAAGTATGATGAAAATCTATTCATATCACTATTACTTTTTAACTACTGTTTGGCGTTGACACCACTATAAAGACAAAACTGTTTATATACAATACTCTGGTATGGGTAGAGTAAATATGAACGCATGTGAAATCCAAACAAACTGTCAGAAATTATGAAGAACTCAAACGTGACCAATGACAACGCCTCCAAAGCACCTCAGCAGCCGTGCGTACCTGTAGCTGCTGAATGTCTTGCGTGGGCAGCCCCTGCGTGTGCAGAACCTGCTGCTGGGGGTCCCAGATGAGGGACTGGGTGGCGTTAGGGTAACCCTGCACCGCCACTGGGATGTGGATGTTGCCGTTCATCAGCTGGGCGGGGAACAGCGTGTTGGTGGACAGAGTGTGTACCACCTCCTCCTGGCAGCCCATCCCGCCAGAGCCCGTGATGGTGGACACCGCCTGGGCCGTGGCGGCTGCCTGGTTCTGGCTGACTGCCATCTTCACCTTCTCGTGGTCGATGGTGACCTGGGTCGGCATGGTGGTCATGGTGGTGGTGTTTGCCCCGGACACCTGCACTGCGCCATAGGCCTCCTGGGGGATGGTGATGTGCGTGACCTGCTCCCTACCGCCGGCCCCGGCAGGGGCCGAGTAGACGGGAATAGTCCAGGTCTCTCCCGTGGGGCTGGTGATGGTGCCCGTAGCACTGTAGAGGTGGGAGCTGTCCACAGTCAGCAGGTCGGGGCGCAAAGACACGTAGCTCTGCTGCTGTCCCTGGCCCTGGGGGATAGCCAGGACAGTGGCTAGCTGCTGGCCGGGCAGGGCGTACGACACTGTGATGGGCATGTCCACCTTGCGCTTCTTGGCTGGTTGGAGGACCCCGGTACCCTGGGTCGTGGCCACGGTGGTCCCAAGCATCCTCCTCTCCACTGTGTCCACTACTTGTTGCTGCTGGCTGGGGGACAGAGCACCCACTGTCTGGATCTGGATCTGCTGTCCTCCGGCCATGGCTGCCACAAGCTGGGCCTGCAACTGAGAAATACATAGCAGGGGAAGGATTGATTAAAGTGACCAGTACCAATGGCTTACCAAAATGTTTCAGCTGAATTAAAACCACAAAATGCATCATGTGTGAGTTTTTGTGTCTCTACCTGTTGGTGTTGCTCCTCAGTGAGGTCGCCCGGCTGTATTAGCTGTGCGGTGGTCACTCCCTGGAGTTGCTGATGGGAGGCGGAGGGCATCTGCAATACCTGCATCTGGCCCTGCTGCTGGCCTTGGATCTGCACCTGAGGGGAGGGGGTCAGAGGTCAACATAGGGTCTGCGATGAGTTGGAATGAAAAATGACCGGACAAAAAAGAAACACTAAAGTGTCTGAAAGGTAACAAGAAGGCTGACTTGAACTTGTATTTGTTGTTGTTCACTGGTTTGGTGCACAGCAGTTGTGAGCTGGGGCGAAAGCTGCACAGATTGCTGCTGAGCCGTTGACACCTGAATCTGCTGCTGCTGGGGTTGGACCTGCACCTGAACCTGCATGACAAAACAAACAGCGGACAAAAACAAACCGTTTAGGAGACTCAGGTGGCTGATCAATTTAATTAAACTAACGGGCTATGTTGGACATACTGTCAGTCTTACCGGGCAGGCAAGCTCCAGTAGAGATCCTGCGACCTCTGTACTGTCAGTGTAGATGCAGTTGGCTTCCTGCTGGTACACCATGGTAGTTGTGGTTGTTGGAACCTCACCTCCACCCTGCTGGTTAAACTCTTGCAGGGCGTCGGGGCCCTTGTTTGCCAGGGACTCCAGGAACTCCTTCATGCGGTGTTGAGGGACACTGCGGGCCTTCTGTCTCACCAACTCCTCATAAGATCCTGAACCGTCCATGGAGTTATTCATCACAGAAAGGCACCACTCTCTCTGCTATCTATTGACTGTTGGTCAAAAGATCATGGGTTTTAGGTAGGGGATTTTACAAAACTAAGACCCAACCTAAACAAAGGACAAAAAAAGTAGTAATAGAACATATAATATCACTATTTCAGTTTCCATACACTTGCGAATGACCATTAGCGGACATTGGTGTAAACAGCTGACAATACATAACAGGAAAGGGTTAATATTTCTTAGCCTGCAGTGCATTCGAGCTGCAGCGAAAGCGCGGTTTTATTCCAAATCAAACAAAACTGTCTGTGCACTCAAGACAAATCTACACTTTTAATTCAAATATATGATATATCTATTATCAACGCAATCTTTTTACATTGACCCTGTTTTCCAGACACGCCGATTGTCAGGCCACGGCGTTGTATGACAGCAGATTCGCTAGCTATTGTTGGCTATATAATCAGCTAATATTAGCTTGCAGTGCCGCGTGCGTGAATGCAACATTCAGCAAAAACAAACAAATTGTACAGATCTAAAAGGTATTACGGTTGCAACATCTGTAAATATAAATAATTAAAGAGGTGGCCCTTGTAAACCATCATTTCAATCAGAGACATTTTACTCAATATACACTCCCCCCTACTTAGCAGGGGAACTGGCTAGCTTAGTTAGTAGCTTATCTAGCTACCTCTCTTCCTCGACCGGGCCAAGGACTTGAGCTTCTCTGAAGACCTTCTTCTGCAAGTGTTCTCCTTCTAATTCGTAGCAATAGATGCAATATGTGGGGGTTGTTCAAT
Organism: Galaxias rostratus; assembly: GCA_036024795.1. Classification (NCBI taxonomy): domain Eukaryota; kingdom Metazoa; phylum Chordata; class Actinopteri; order Galaxiiformes; family Galaxiidae; genus Galaxias; species Galaxias rostratus. Next base: position 5,099 of record JAVQJS010044447.1, on the reverse strand, counting down.
TCCTGGACTATTCGCAGGTTCCTACTTTCTTGTTATTTTTATCAATAGCTAATGTTGTATTTTCTTGCACTCATATTTCGCTCGGCGCCATCTTACAACAGTAATATTCAACCAATGAGCTGGCGTTCTATCTTAGCGTACTGCTAACACGAGAATACTAGCACCAGATACCGCGACAAAAACGATTGACGACTGAGCATTTAAAGGGAACGTTTAATCAAAACTATTCAGGGTGTGGTCAAGAAACTAGGTTTATTCCAGACCACCTTAAAACCCAACATGGGCTAGACGTGCGCTCTCAGTGGCCCATTGCCTTTTTGTCCTCTTAAGGTGGAGCACTTGAGATGTGTTGAGCGTCTGAACAGTGTTGTCGGAGCTGTGGACATGTTAGGGTTAATTCCCACACTCTACAAACCAGCATGGCCAGAGCTGTGTCTGTCTCACACTGTGCATGTGTGATGTGCACGAGATTAAAGAGAACAAGACACATAAAAACCTCTACACTCAGACCAACATATGCAACAAAAAAAAAAGTAACACAATGCTAGTGCTCAATACAGTACATCAGACAATTGCAATCTCTTTTTGAACTCAGTGCTGAAAATGTACAGTGTTTAAAGAGTCAGTGACATGGGACATCATGTAAATACCATTTATTAAGTTATTCTCAAATATTTCAATTTAGTTGCATCATGGTGGTATACAAACCCAACCACATAGGGATTGGCAGAAGGGGAGACACATTTTTAAACATATGCAATACATTGTATTTGAGAGCATCAACTCAGTAAAACCTCGGCACAGGGTTAGGGGCAGGTTTATAAAAGTAAGGCCAACACGGTGAGAATGAAAACCAGAAAGAGTATCTCGCTGATTATAGAAAGTTCTCGAGAGCTTGTCTGACCTTCTTTATAAGCATGTTATAAACTGCCATAAGACTGAATCTGTCAAACCTAATATCTAAAATTTGCACATTTTGATCTTGTAAAATGAAGACCCGGTATTATTTAACAATAACCCCCAATAATGCAATATTAATGTTTAGAATATAGTAATATTTTCACACTGCTACCAGCTTTTGGACTGTACAGATGATGTTTCAGAAAATGCACCTAATTGGTAATCTACTTTCTAGGTTTGATTCAGTCTCAGCCTAATTCTTTACAGACGTTCCACTTTGAAACATGCAGACACACACAATCTTGTTCTTTATGTATAAGAGTTCCAACAGAGCAGAGGCTAGATCTGAACATTTCAATCAAATCTTTCCAGAGTCCTCTTTTAGAGTGGTTGTTCTGTTGAAGACAAGCTAGAAAAAAAATTGGTTGACGTTATTTAAAGAATTTAAAGAAATTAAAGTATTAAACTTTTATATTATGGACAGTAACCAAAATGTTTTCTTATAATGTACCTTGTCCGCTGTGCTGTCAGGGTCCACAGAGAAATAGCCCACTCTCTCAAATTGGAACTTATCAAGGGATTTTGCCCTCTTTACTGAGCTGTCCACCAAGGCAGTATTAATAACTTGCATGGAACGCTAAGAGATAGAAAAGAAAAAGAGTAATATATATATATATATATATATGCATATATATATATTTTTTTTTCTGTTCTGAAAACATAAAACATCAAACACAACACAATCCTGGAATATAAAGGAGACATGGCAGCAGCTAACATTTTGTAAGTGTGACGTTTTGTGGTACACTATTACTCACAGGGTTGATGTCACTCAGGAAGCCACCAGGAACTTCAGCGGGGTCCTCTGGGTTTTTATGTAGGAATCTACACAGGGTAATGAGGCGTCAATCGCAGTGATCAGGTCAAAAGACATACTAGGCTGCTTTTGAAGGATATTACTCTTAGACTTACAGTCTCTCGTAGAGGCGCACTTCACAAACCAACGGCTGGCTGACCCAGTGGATGAAGGCTTTAGGTTTCTCTGCAACTTCTGTAGAACTGCAGCAACACACCTCAACCTCAACAACCCTACCCTGAGGGTCCTTTAATATTTAAAAAAATAAAAAAATAAAAAAAATAAAAATAACTTAGAAAGAGCCACATAAAGGTGTGGTGGATGGATGTTCATGTCACATCATATTTATATAATTTGCACAGATAAAGTAAATCCAAAAAAAGACAAAAAGGATGCACAAAAAGCACACAAGAATATACTGGATTTCTAGGTTGAGAAATTAAACATAGTCGGTACCTGCTTTTCAAACATACGCTCGGTCTTACCTTGATAACCTTTTGAACCGTGATGACATACCCAGCATGCCTCAGACCAACAGGCTGTTCTGGAGTCAAACGCTTATAGCCCTTCTCCATTACCTGAAAATTGCAGTGAAATTACATCTGGATGTGTTACAATCATGCAATGTTTAATATAAAATAATCTACTGAAAAAAGTATTCACTGCTGAGATGTATCTGGCCCACCTCTCTGAAGTCACTTTGTTCGATGTAGACGGTGCGTGTGAAGGAAATAACATGGCTGCCCCTGTCCTCATTGGCCGGGAAGTCAGGTACACAAACATCTGTCTGAAATAAAACAGAGAAGAAGAAAAGGATAGTAAGACTGAGTGGTTAACACAAGACTTTAGTTTGTAGCACTGATAACCACCCCGAAATAAAAACGCATCTGGAAAAGGAAAGTACCATTCTATAAATCCAGCAGCTCTTTATTTGAACAACATTGTTTTCGATTATGCTTTGGTGTATGGGTGTCATTTTAATATAGTTTGTGTCCGGTGCACATACCTTAAAGTTCTCTGGCAGGTTTGTGATGGTGATTTTAAGTGGCTCCAGGACGGCCATGACGCGAGGTGCCGACTCATTCAGAACATCTCTAACACATGCCTCCAGCATGTGGGGCTCCATTGTCACTTGGGCAACAGTCACTCCCACCTGATAGGATCAGAGGCAAACCATTATTCAGAATCACTCTTTTTAGCCCTCTCGTTAATTGATCTTTTGCTATAATTATTTTCTGACCCGTGCACAGAAGTTGTTAATAGCCTCGGGTGGGAAACCCCTCCTCCTCAATGCTGTTAAAGTGAAGAGACGAGGGTCATCCCAGTCCCTATACAAATGTCATGTGCAGATATAAAAACAAGGGATTTACAATATGTGTGTTGAATAGACCAGAGCATGAACTATCAGGGGTTGGCGAAGCTAACGCACATAAATTATTTCAAGACAGGGGATGTACTACTCCTACCTAACAGTGCCTGTCTCCACAAGCTTGATGATTTTTCTTTTGGACACAACAGTATAGGTAAGATTCAGGCGACCGTACTCCCACTGCACCGGGCAGTACACATCTAGGGCATTGCAAAGCCAGAAATACGATGACCGCCTGGGAAACAAACACAGAAAAATATTTAATGTATTGACATTCGAGTAGTACCTGCGATAAGGAGTTTTTTTGAACAACAATCCCAAACATGAAACTAATTCAGACATCAAGAAAAGCGGTGGCCTTTTGCATACCTAGCCTGGAACTCCTTGGTGCAGAGTGAGTGTGTGATATTCTCTATGGAGTCACACAAGCAGTGAGTGTAGTCGTAAGTGGGGTAAATACACCTAAGGAGTATTTAGCAGTGTTATGATATAAATCAGTGTTCCAAAACACTAGCGACCATGGTGTGGGGACAAGAGAACATCCTACCATGTGTCTCCTGTCCGGTGGTGAGCTGTGTATTTGATTCTGTAGGCCACAGGGTCCATTTTGCCATCCTCCATGACCATCTTCATCCTGAGGGTAGCCTCTCCCTCTGCAAACAGGCCCCTCTTCATCCTCTCAAAAAGCACGAGTGACTCCTCAGCAGGGCGTTCTCGCCATGGTGATGGGGGAGGGTTGTGCCCCTTCAGTTCTTCCCCCTTCTGATGACAGACATAAGCATGACCCCTGTAGAGACAAGTGTCCACAGTATTAAAAGGAGTCTGTCAAATGGAGTGCAAACTATGGGTCTCACATTGCACCTCTAGACTGCTGTACTCACCTACAAATGAGGTCCACCGCTAAGTCATAGAGCTGCTGGAAGTTGTCTGATGCATGGGTTATAGCAAATGGCTTGTAGCCTGTGAAAATTAGATATATACAAGGTTTTCACTGACTTGTGGTGAATGTATATGATAATCCTACTAAGGTGAGCACTGCCCTTGTGGCGCTGAGGAAACGTACCCAGCCATTCTACCATGTCCTTGATAGCGGTGAAGTATTTCTCCTCCTCTTTCTCTGGGTTGGTGTCGTCATACCTCAAGAAACATACCCCATTGTTAGCCTGAAGAGGGAGACAATTTGAGGTTTTAACAATTAATGGATTGGCAATAGATGGAGATTGAGGTAGCGGTGGATTTGTTTTAGTGGAATGAAAAGAAGAAAAAAAGGCAAAAAAGGGACAACAAAAACAATCATTGTCAAAATAAACAGTGCCACACCTTGGCGTAACCGAAATTGAAGTTAATGGCTTTGGCGTGTCCAATGTGGAGGATCCCATTAGGCTCAGGAGGAAAACGGGTACGTATCTAATTGGAAAACAAGGTCACACGAGACAGGTCGAAGAAAACATTTAGAATATATGGCAGCTTATTTATGCTTTCTATAATCCACAAACGTATAGGATATGAATTACCTGTCCACCTGTGATCTCCAGATGCGTTTTAAGCAGGTCCATGGTCTTGGGAGTGACAACGTAGCCCTCCGTCTTATAGTTCTCTCCTAGAGTGACAGGTCCGAAGTGAAAGGTAAGAGGTTAGCTTTAAGAGCATTCTAGAATCACTGTGCCAGGTAAGCAGATCATTTAAGAGAGCTGCAGATGGAACAATGAATTATCAGAAAAGTTAAGTTCACCTGGCTTGTGGAACTTCAGAGCCTCGCCTCTGAGTTGCTCCATTAGCGATTTGCTTTCCATCTTGGCCTCACCTATACAAAAACACACACCAACAACTGTAAGACAAGTACCCCTATGGTAATTGAATAATTTAGAGTGAGGATAATAATAATAATAATAATTCATGACATTTATATAGCGCTTTTCCTAATGCACAAAGACGCTTTACAAAATGAAGTAGGACAAAACAAAACAAAACAGA
>JAVQJS010044425.1:0-13880 GCA_036024795.1 Galaxias rostratus | reverse complement strand
TTTTTGTGTAATCCAGACTGTGTGGGTGTGTGTGGTGTTTGTGTTTGTCTGTTAATCCAGACTGTGTGGTAGTGTGTGTGTGTGTAATCCAGACTGTGTGGGTGTGTGTGTGATGTGTGTGTAATCCAGACTGTGTGGGTGTTTTTGTGTGTTTGTTTGTGTGTGTGTGTGGTGTGTGTGTGTGTGTGTGTGTGTGTGTGTGTGTGTGTGTGTGTGTGTGTTCAGTTTTGCCTGCGAGGACAAGAAAAGGACAACAAGAAATGTGAAAAATAACAAAAACAGGATTGGACCTTGCAAGATCTTCTTTTATTCAAAACATGAACTCTATTGTGTCCTACACAATCCCCCCAACACACACACACTAACAAACACACAGCTGCAGGCCATTCTGTGCTATGAGTGCTATTTGTGAAAGATAAATATCAGCATGCTCTGACATTTGTCACAAAGATCAGGTATATGATTTGACCTACAGGTACAAATGTCTGTGTGTGTGTTTGAGGGTACTAAGATCTGTTTCAATATTGACCAACTCCCATCTTAGCAGCCAATCAATAGACAGCGCCACAGGCTGGTTAAGGTTTTACCATTTTGAAAAGAGATAGGGCCAGAAGCCTGTTTCTAGGTTGTGCTATTTACGAGTTATTTTGGAAAAAAAGGAACACAATGCAGGGCTGTTGCCAACCCCTTGGTCCTGGAAACAGCCATGTAGTACTTTAGAGAGCACTTCACAAAGACACATCTTACTAATGGGTTATATTGACAGTTTTTTGTCTTCCGTAAAAAAACAAATGCACGTTTGTGTATGTGTTATTAACCACAATCTCTCTCTCTCTTCCTCTCTCTCTCTCTCTCTCTCTCTCTCGCTCTCTCTCTCGGACAATTCGATGCAGGATGCAATTCCCACCGCTAGTGGATCAAACACTCCCCAGAATGATCTCCTGTGGAATTACAGAGGGCATTGCAGTGGTGCTATTACTAGAAAACATAGACAGCCCCACGCACACACAAAAAAACACACGTTTGCCATAACATGCTGCTTTAGCAAGGCATGAAAAAAGGATCAAAACTATCAGCAGTACACTATCCTCTTTCCCTCTTTTTTCCAACCTCCTTTCCTATTTCATCTCTTCCAAGTGACCGGGTTTCAGAGAGAGAGAGAGAGAGAGAGAGAGAGAGAGAGAGAGAGAGAGAGGGAGGGAGGAAGTGCAATATAGAAAGAGAAATCGAAAGCTTAAACCACCATCGTGGTGCGCGACGACAGCCGGTCAGCCACGTGTATGTGTATGTGTGTGTGTGTGTGTCAGTGTGTATGTGTGTGTGTGTATGTGTGTGTGTGTGTGCGTGTGCGAGCGTGCGTGCATGTGCGTGTGTGTGCGTGCGGTTGTGTGTTCATGTGTGTGTATTTTGTTGGGCCTCTGCTTTCCTCAGTAAATGCTATTGGAATTCCTGTGCTGTAAAATTGCTGCTTTTATGCCCACTGCCTCTGACAATAGACATTCACTGTGAAGGCAAGACATGGAAAAAAGGGGTGGACGGTGGAGGGGAGGGGGGCATGGTGCAAAACCAAAGGGAAGGTGTGCTTCCAAGAGCCGCTCATTTTTTCTGCTACAGTAACACAATAAAGGTCACAGTCACCAAATAGTGGGGCAAAGGGTTCTAAACAAGAGAAACAGCTCTAGAGAAGAAGGATTCTCACAACATCAAGGGTCCAGATGGATAAGCATAAGCAGCTGCTAAAACAAAAGTATCACCGCTCCAAGTCTTATTGTAAGAAAAATTTCTAATTCCATCCAACGGTTTTGTTACCACTGTTGATGTCATCTCAAAGTTCAAAGTTCAAAGTGTTTTGTTTGTCAAATGCACAGTATAATACAGGATCATTCTGAGCAAAGAAATTCTTATGAAAAGGCAGGCAACAACTACGTAGAACAGAGCCAAAATATCCATACCAGAATATAAATAATACAAAAGTAACTAAGAATACAAAAGTAACCAAGAATACAAAAGTAACTAAGAATACAAAAGTAACTAAGAGTTACGAACTTGCTCTTCATCATCCTCATTTAGCGCTGCCCTCTCATGTATCTGCCGAAGTGAACCTTACCCATCTGGAACAATTACTCTGTTGCGTCGATGCAACTCCTTGTCGGGTTTTAATTTGTGTGTTTATGACGGTGTGTACATTGGTGTATGGTATGTACATTTTGCTTGTGGTGTAGCTAAGAGCCAGAGGCATAGATCTCCAGGAATGGACTGTGCTGGTAAACCCCTCCAATGGATCCTAATGGTAGGCTACTTAGCAACAAAGGCAGCATCAGAAAGAAACAGGCCATGTTGGCCCACAGCAACGGGGCCTGATTTACTGAGCATGCTAATTCACGATGAGGTGCATGTCAACAAGACAATGGCCAACAGACAGTGAAGAGAATCACATTGTTCAGGCACACTCGTTTTGCTGTTCTTTTGTCCCTCCCTCTTTGTTATCCCGCTTTTATATAAGCTTCCCTCTCCCCCTATCCTTGCCCCTCACTCTTTGTATTACCCCCTCCCTTTTCCATGGCAGTCTTTCAGAGTATTCTTGAGAGAGGAGGTAGGAAGAGAAGAAAGTGGACTGAAAGAGGTGGTTGGGGGTTCCAGTAGGCCACAGCAATCACTAAAACTCACACGGAGAAGGAGATGGACAGTGACCCATTTCTCTCCTTTCTAACCATTGCCTCTCAGCTCCTCTATCAAGTCATACCTGCTCAATAAAGAGAAGCCAACAGGTTGAGTTGTAGTTCAAACACTCCATTGGAGCAGCCTCTCTGTCCCTCTTCCTGACTCCCTCGCTCCATCACTCTCCTCACATGTCTTTCTGGTTCTTTGCAGTGACCCTTGCTGTCTCCTCCTCCTATACCTTTCCCTGTCAACCTTTTCTCTGGCGCTCTACTTTGACCTCAACCCCTTATTCCGCCTCCCCTCATCCTCCCCCTTCTGCATTTCTCTTACTGCTCCTCTTCCTCCCATTTTCCTATTTTTACGCTGTCCCTCCTTAACCCACTTTTAGTATGGAAGGGGGAGCTCCCTTCTTTCTTTCTTTCTTTCTTTCTTTCTTTCTTTCTTTCTTTCTTTCTTTCTTTCTTTCTTTCTTTCTTTCTTTCTTTCTCTGTTTATCTGTCTGTCTGCCTGCCTGCCTGCCTGCCTGCCTGCCTGCCTGCCTGCCTGCCTGCCTGCCTGCCTGCCTGCCTGCCCGCCCGCCTGCCTGCCTGCCTGCCTGCCTGCCTGCCTGCCTGCCTGCCTGCCTGCCTGCTTGCCTGTCGTTCTTTCTTTCTTTCTTTCTTTCTTTCTTTCTTTCTTTCTTTCTTTCTTTCTTTCTTTCTTTCTTTCTTTCTTATTCTGTCTCTTATTCCCTTCCACTATGTCTTTCTCCTCCTGGCGTCTTTCTCTACCTCAGTCTGCCTCCATCCGTCTCCATACCTCCACTGTCTCTCTGTGTGTCTCAGGAGTAAGTAGATTGGGATGCCTAGGCGCTAGAGGAGGCTCCGGTGTGGCTGTTTCATTCACTAAAGTGATCCCAGTTGCTGTGAGACAACGCTGGTTTCTGTGTGTGCGTGTGTGTGCGGTGTGTGCATGTGTTTGTGTGTGTGTGTGTGTGTGTGTGTGTGTGTGTGTGCGCGCAGCAGGGAGACAGACAGACCACGCCACCCTGATGCTCATTAGTCCTCTCAATGATCTTTAGAACCCACTCATACACTCCTTTCTCTTTCTCGCAAGCTTTCCTGTTATCCACGTTCTCTCTCCTTTTCTCATTAGGCCATCGATTAAGGCTGGCGCGTAGGCAGATTGTCTACTCAGACACAAAGTGATGACAACAAGTGATTTTCCTCTTTTGTCTCTTTTTGTCCCGCCTGTGCCTTTGAAGCTTTGGGTAGCAGCATGTCAATATGCATGGCGTCTTTTACATGTTTTTGAAGACTGGTGTCGATACACATGGCGTCAGAGGTCTGCACAACATTAGGAGGCTGAGGGATTAGCTGGAACAAAACAGGAGACTAGATGTATGGATTGTGGCTGGTATGGGATAATAAGGAGGCTTCTGTTGGAATATCTTTGTGATTTTTTTCCATGGTGAAATTGCCAAATCGAGACCCTTTAGTTATTTGCTGTGCGGTCTTAAAAGTATCTAAGTGGTGGTCTGTAGCGAAGGAGTCACAACATGTTGCATATCAATGTGTGCAGCCAGTCTTCTGGAGGCCAGGGCTGGGGTTTAGTTGTGTCATGGCTTGGTGTTGGGAGGTCTTCTGGAGGCCAGGGCTAAGGTTGAGTTGTTTCATGTTTTAGTGCTGGAAGGTCTTCTGGAGGCCAGGGCTGGGGTTTAGTTGTGTCTTGGTTTAGTGCCGGAAGTTCAGAATGTTTGATGGCTGCAGGACTGTGACTGAGACATCTCTCTGCTGTGGTGGGCTTAGATGACAATCTGTCGTACCTCACACACATACACACAACCCAAAGCTTTCAGGCCATCTTAGACTCCCATGGTGACCTGGTTCACATTAACTTTTGCTGGTCACATGTACACAAGTGGGGAAATGCGGCTAACAAAATTTCCTCTCTCTTTCTCTGTGTATGCATGTGTCTGTTTCTGTAACGGAATGAGCAACATGCTGAGTGATAGGCCGACACTCATAAACACTGTCTGAGCTAGATGACTGCGGTGAGCTTTGCTGTGTTCACAAATCCTTCTTGTTGATGAATGAAGTCAAGTGACAAGGGAATAAAGATGTCCTGACTAAATGTGAACATTGTGTCTATTTCTGTGAATATCGTCTAACATTTACAGTATATCACTGTAGTGTAGACTGCTAGTCAGTTCTTTGCATTTAACCTAAGCAACGTAGAAACAATTAAGAATCCTGTTAAAAGGTCAGACATACAGTAGATCTCAGTGATGCCAGTAATGTATTGGTTCAAAAGGCTAGAACATTTTGTTTATCCATGGATTAAAGCCACAGTGCTCAAACAAGCAGCACTTAATCTGCTTGAAAAATATTTGTTTGTCCAAACATACCAATTCAGGAACTTAAATTGATATTCTCTCCTTTAATCAACTTAATTTGGTCCAAACAAGCAGTGAATACAATAAACAACATTAAAAAGTTCCCAGTAGCTTCTAAGATGGCCTGGCCAGCACTGAGACACATTCAGTTCTGTTCATGTAAATACTCAGACTGATTACCTTGTTACAAAATCAAATGCAATGCATACATTAGGCGATTTAATAACATGTACAATATGTTTTCATTGATTAGGCTTAAATGGCGAGGGGGTGGTTAGGAACCAGATGTGCTTTTCTTTTAGTGAAAGTGAAAAAGAAAGGCGTTGTTGCTATATTCTTTGTCTGTTTTTGGATTATGGGCTAGGTTGTGTTGGGTTTTGTATGCCTCCTCACAAGCTCTGGCACAGCACGTAACGCTTCCCTACAATTCCTAACTAGCTGTAAGGCCTAGATTCACCAATGGGTTTTACTTCCGGGTAGGATGGCCTTTCCTGGTGAACCGCAGGCAAAAACACTGAAACGCCTTTATTTACAAGGCAATTCTAGGTCTGCTCCCATCCTATTTAGGTTGGAACATATCACAGGAGAGTTCTAGATAGTATGCTTTGAGAGCTAATTACTTTTACACATTGTCAGTACCAGTGTACAAAGTAAGGAGATACCATAATTTCACAATTTTTCACAGTAACTAGTTGAGTAACGCTTTATTAGTCACTTTTGAATTTTTTTTACAGTTACTAAAAATGCAAATGGGGTGATACTAGTTACTTTAAGTCAACAGTACAATTTTTTTGTGCCTGCCAATCACTTTTTACAGTAAATGCTCAAACGTGACTCTTTCCTGTTTAAATGTATAATGTACGTGCCGTTTAGGAGATCACTGTTATATACATACATAGCTGCTCTTTAAATGATCCCTCAAAGTTATTTGATTAGCGCAAGGAAGAAGGTTACAGCGAACTACACACGCTATTTAGGGTTTTCTAATCATAGTATGTTTCATAACAAACGACTACTTTTTAAAGGATGCCTCTGGTATTTGAAATTCATAAGTTTTGGTTCTGAAGGAAACTCTGGTAACTAAACTGGGAATGAACGCTTGATAAGCGCTCGATTTTAGAGGTCGTAGGCAACTTGTAGTTTGTTGTAAGCAAGGTACACATAGCATACTGGCTAGCTAAGTCACAGCAACGGCCCTATCTGGAACAAAACTAGCTGTTGGCTCGGCTGATCTGGAGGGTGGCTTGGACACAAACCATCTGGGTAATATATTGTTACTTTAATCTTAAATATATGTTCATTGCTAAGGATTTTGTGAAACTTAGATTATCATATTTTGCCTGCTTTGAAAAGGGGAATTTTGTTTAGAGCTGGGAATACAAGCCATGGGTTTTGAGTCTTGTTGTTTGGCCAGTTGAGACTAGAATAAATAAGTTGAACAAATATTTAGTGTGTGGTTTATTCAATTACTTATTAAACAATTCATGATGTATTAGATTATTAATTGTGTTGCTGTTATATATACTGTATACGTATATAAAGCAGCAGCAAGTGCAAGCAAGCAGCTTGCAGTAAGTGTAAGTTAGTAAGTTTTTAGCACCCTCAAAAGAGAATATCTTGCAAAATGTTTGAGAGGTATATGATTGGCCTTTTCTGTTTTTAAATCCATTTTAATCGTGTAGAAGAGTATCTCTTTAGGGTTTAAATGTTTTTCATTTAACATGTTTGCTATGTGGATTGAACTATGTTAGTTCATTAGTTATTAATTGTAGTGTTTTGGTTTTTGTGTGTCTGTTTTGGCAATCACTTGTGTTACTCTGTGCTGCTGCCTGTCTTGGCCAGGACACGCTTACAAAAGAGACTATTCACCTTCAGAACACTCGGTACATTCAGATTAAGCCTAGATTTCACAAAAGAACCCAGAAAATAACGGATGTAAAAGGATAAATTGTGTTAGACAAATGGAAACATTCAGAATATTTATATCATAATACTTTAGAAGGATCAATAAAATGTATTAAATAACTTGCCCGCTTTCTCCTTGTAACATAGTCTGTAAAATAGGCTGAGAACATGTGCTTGGACCACAGGCTGATGCAACACACACACCCCATGGGCCTGAATGATCGAAAGAACCCAGTGGAAAAAAAGGAAAAGTTGCATCTCTCTTTTGGGGTGAATGCAATGGCAGAATGTATTTGGTGTGAAGACAATGAGTAGTTGTGTCTCCTAATGTATAGTACCAAACTGTCTAAACAGTCCACTACCTTCAAGCTTTCTTCATGTGTGCTGAGCCCGCTCAGTAGAAGACTGACGGTGGGCTTTTAAGACAGACTGTAAATATTTGCAATGGTTTACTTGATTTATTTTGTTTTGTTGCATTACTGTATTTTTCATTGAATGCCCTTTAAACAGGACACTGCTGCAACAGAGACACAGTCTCAGTCAGTCTACCCTGCATATATATATATATATATATATATATATATATATATATATATATGTATATATATGTACACACCAAATGGTAATATAAGTTTAATGATAGATGCCAATAGCTAGACATTACCATGGGGAAGAGGTAGATACAGTCTGGCTGCGAACTCTTCCTCCTCCTCCTCCTCCTCCTGGTCAGAGTCCGACACCTGGACCGGCTGAGCGCAGGCGGCGGCGTTGCCTAGCAATGAGCCACGGTTGTCATGGGGATGGGGTGATGGTGGCTGGGAGTGCTGTGATTGGTCAGTGACTGATGGACTGGAGAGAGAGGATGGCATGGGAGAACCTAAAGGAAAATTAAAATAAACTACATGAAGGCAAAAAAAAAAATCAAACTAATACAATAACAAAACAACACAGTAATGAAGCTGCTATAAGGAAGGTTTAACAACCACAAAGTAGACAATTTGTTGGTCAGACAATCTGATCAAAAATAATTGTGCCAGAGGTGTTGCATTAGAAACCATCAGGGTTCAATTGTGAGATCCAGTAAAGACACCTCAGTGTTCTCATTGGTTCCAAACAGGCAGCAAAAACCATTCAAGAAAAACACAAGGTAGAAAACATACATGGATATATTAAGATGAAGGGATCATTGAAAGTTGCCAAAGAGGTTAAACCCAAGTTGGAGGTGGCGGATGTCAATAATTTTTTTTTATCAATTGAGTAACCTTAACATTTAGAGGCATTGATATTCAGACGGCATGTTTGTGAGTTTATATGTGCTGTTTCAAAAATCTCTCATTCCGCATAACTGATAATCAGAAAGTAACGATATAAGAAGTTTTTTCTTTGAATTCTGCGGTGTAAAATGAATGTCAACTTAGACACAGGATTTCAGATCAGATTTTGAAAGTGATTTGAAATATTAATGACTGTAGTATACCTGCAAAAGAATCAAGATTAAAAAAAGTATCCCAATACTGCTGCAAACTAAGCAGATTTTCCTTCTCCATGAAAACAAATGTTGTATTCCTGTCCCTGTTTGGTCCTGGCTTGGTATGCTGGAGTAACGTTTGACTTCCGCTTCTCCCTTGCTATCTGTTTGCATGTGTTGTTGTCAGTTCCCAATCTTTTTTCTTTTTTTGTGTGTAATTTTGGTCATTTATTTTGACCTTTTGACACTCTCTCTATTTATTTCTGATTCAACATGCACTATAATCATCACCTGCACCTGTGGTATCAGTCGTCACTAGTTTGCTAGTCTTTGGATGTCATGTGTTGGTCTGTCGGTAGCACCTTGCTCCTCCTGTTGGTGTGTCCACCTCCCTTACAGCTTCTCCTCCGGCTCCAGTTATCATCATCTCTACTCAACCTCCAGATCAGAACATACTGTGAACTGCAATGTTTGTCATTTAACCGTTGTCTCTCCCTGGATGCATATGAATCACTACACTCATCTGGCATTCTCTGTCACCTAGCTTCACTGCAGCTGTGCCCTACTCTGTGGGCTGCAGTTTCCCACCATTGTAGAAAACCTCCGACACTCTGCTCTAACAAATCATCACCGCTCCATTAGTTACGGTTGCCTGATTGACTTGTCCAAGACCACATTGCCAACATTTTTGCATTGGCATGTTACAAACTCGGTCGTTTAGCAATAAAGCCCAACCCCTCAGTCAGTTCATACGGGACTGGAATCATCTGGACTTTCTGGTTTCATGGGAAACCTGGCAACAGACTTTTTGTCCTTAACCAGGTTGCTCCCCCTAATTACCATTACATCTGTAAACCTCGCCTATCTGTTCAAGGGGGTGGTCTTGCTGTCATTTACAATACAACTGTTTCTATTACCCTGATCTCTGTCAAATCATTTGGATATACTGAATTTAAAGCCTGCTTTTCAACTGTCATAATTGGTTTTTATCGCCCACCTAGACCTCGGCATTTTCTGATTTTCTGCATTATCTCTCTCCCCATGACTATTAGAGCTCAAAGACTTCAATATTCACTTCAACATCTGATGTATTAGACTATTTTAATATTACCCAGTATTTCACCTTCCCAACTCATACCAAAGGGTAATATCCTCAATTTGGTCTCCTTTACCGGTTTAACTATTTCCCAGAATTTTTCCTCCCCTTTTCCCTTGTCCAACCATAGCATTATCCAGTCCACCATTCACTCTAAGTCTGTCAGAATTTCCCACACAAGATCAATCTCTTTCCGTAATTCTTCATCCCCCTGGTTCACTTCATAACAATGAACGGCTGGCTGACGCCTTGAACGACTGTGCTAACAGATGCAACTCACTGTACACTTAGAATCTCTTCATCATCACATGTGTTCTTACAGAGATGGACTCAGCCCACCCAGCTCAGTGATTCTTTCCTTCAGTGTTTCAATGACAAAATAGCTCACTTTTAGAGCTCAATCCATCGATGGTCTTTCAGTCTCCTCCTCCCCTTTAGCACGCAATCTTGGTGTATTAATGGATTCAACACTTTAGTTTAAAGCTCATATCAATAAAATCGTCAAAAAATCATCTTCCAGCGTCTTTGTTTTGAAAAGCGCTTTATAAATATAATGTATTTGTGAGGGTTGTGACGGCATCTGTCCAGTAGAGGGCGCTGCAGGGCTGTGATGGGGAGACCTGCAGCTGACTAATTACAGATTGACAACAGGTGTGGGGAATCTGTTAATTGGTCAGCTGTGGGTTATTTGTGGGTGTCTGTTTGTGTCAGCGGGGAGGTTGGTGAAAAGGAGCCTGAGACATTGGAGCAGGCTGGGCATATCGAACAAAAACCAAATAAAGCGTGGTGAACCCACATCAAAACCAACTGTATCTTTGCCTGACGTTTGTGTTACCTCACAGTATTATTACTATTATTATCTTTGAAACATTGCTCAAATCTGGCCATCCCTTTCCCAGGGTACATCTGCCAAACACATTCTCTCATTCATTGTCTCCGTTGTCATGATTGCTGCAACTCACTTCTTTTCTGTATTGGCGCAACCTCTCTCCTATAAACCCCAACTTGTTAAAAACTGCTGCTTGGCTTCTCACCTCCAAAAAATCTTCTATGCACAAATCTCAATACAATCTCAAAATCTTTACATACATACAGGCAATTAGTCATTCCAAAAGCAAAACCTAAGCATTTTGGGCAGCGTGCATTTTCTAGGGCAGCCCATACATTTTTGTTATTCTCATCCTCCTCTAATTTGTAATTCCAACTTGCTGTTAATCATTAAAACCCGCCTTAAAACATATTTTCACCATAGCATATCCTAGTTAACTCTGTTTAGAATCCGAACATTTTCTTTTAGTGATACAATCATTTTGTTGCATACAGCTAGCATTGTTGTTGCTGTCTGTTTTACTATTTCTATCAAGTTGTTTGTTTGAGTCATGTTGTCTATGTTGATGCTATAAAGAGACTTTGGGTGTAAGAAGACTGCTGTTTAAATAAAATGAATTGTTATTATTTCATTTAATGTATTTTACATGTAAATAACATGTGGCTTCTGTAATGTTTTCATATTGTCAGGATGCAAGTGCAGAGATCTTCATTTGCTATGGTGAACAATCAGCCAACAAACTCAGGAAACAACAGGCCAGAGTACAGAAATTGTAAATATATATACAGAGCAATGGTTCTTAACCTTGTTGGAGGTACTGAACCCAGCAAGTTTCATACGCACATTCAACAAACCCTTCGTACCCTTCCTAAAATCCTTTGTACATAATGCACACAGTGTGTGTGTCTTGACCTCTGCCGAACCCGTGCGACGGACTCATCAAACCCCTGGGATTGCACTGCATTAGAGGATATGTGTGGAACCGGCTTTCATAATAGGAATCATTGGAATCAATCAATAATCGGGGGACAAGGAGCGCCGGACTGGATGGGGACCAGACTGGGATCCAAGACGCCATAAGCCGCTACCCCTACCAGTCCACAAGGTATTGGAGTCGAACCCCATGCCCTTGGGAACCTGGAGGGCTCCTTAAAGTGTAGACAGAGATCCATTAATGTCCTGGGGAAAACCCTGATTGGTCAGTGGAGGTTTTGATGAACTTGGAAACAGTGGCCTAAACCGGGACACATTGAAACTAGGTGAGATGTGGAACTATATAGGAAATTGTAGACAATAAGTGACCTTGAAGTCACCTCATTGATGCTTTGGAGGCGATGGATGGCAAAAGACACAGCGGAACACCATCAGACCAGTAGAGGAGCAGTGATGAGAGTTCTGGGTGGACTCTGCCCGGGGTAGAAACCAGGTTTAGTCCCTCCGCTGGTCTCACTGGCTGTACTATCCCCAGCTCCTTATTGGTCAGGTATGTCTTCTCCATGAATGCTTTCCACACTCAATACGTGAACTGGATTGGAAGGTGCCTCAGCTTCCAGACTGGGGCATGGCTTAGGAACTTGGTTTGGGTGCAAAGAAAACAGGAATTTACATATATTGGCAACATCTAATCCTAATGCTGGCCATTGTGTGTCTGACTCCTGAATGCTGTAGCCGGTGAGAGATGTGCCCAGGAGAGAGGAGGGTCTCCTACCATTGCTCAGGCATAGGTCTGGCCCGGGGGGCATGGGTAAGGAACGGATCCTCCTCGAGAACTAAAATCTCGGATAAAACGGCTGTAAAAGTTGGCAACGCACTGGAAATGCTGTTACTCCTTCACAATGAACTACTTGGGCCACACCTTGACTGCTTCCACGTTTTGCTCCTCCATTTTCATATCCCCTGGTCCAAATATGTTGTCTAACAAACTCGCACTGTTCTGCCTTGGCGTACAAGTGTCGAGCAGACAGCACCGGACCATTTGAATGGGAATGACAATCTCTTCCAGGGTGGCTAAATGAATCAAGAAGCTGTCGAGGTAAAGGTCATCGGGTGTTCGAGGATAATGTCCCTGAACCTTTTTTTAATCAATGCCTGGAAGACTCAGGGAGTGTTGGGCCAATCAAACGGCATCTCATAACACCCATAGAGGGGTGGTGCTGAAGGTGCTTCCAATCATCTAATGCCCAGATCAGACAGTAGGCACTGGGAGGACCAACTTGGTGAAGCAACAGGTTCCCCTGGGCTGTTTGATGACGTTAGAGACAAGACGGTGTGGGCAGTTGTACATCACCGCAAAGGTATTAAATCCAAAGTAGCAGACACAAGGGCATAACCCCTACACTCTCTTCAAGATGAAGAAGAACCAAGCTGAAGCAGGGGAGGTGGATGTGCACATGAACCCCCTAGTCCCGAGCCTTTTGGGTGCACTTCTCCATTGCTTGGGTCTCCGCCACCGACAGGGATAGATGCAACCAAGGGAAGCAGCAGTATCGGGCAGCAAGGTCCATGACCAGGGAGATGGGAGGCAAAAATCCTCTGACAGGTCTTTGTATTCATCTGGGATATCAGGCTGAGGGAAGCTGCCACACTCTCCAGAGACTAGGTCCACATGACAAGAGAAGTCAATAACTGGTGGGGATCTCCCTGAGGGAACCCCTGCACTTTGTCAAAGAATCCAAAACAGTCCATAAAACCCACAGAGGAAGGGGTAGTGGAGCAAACAATGCTGCATGTATGGTGTATGGTGACATATATAAAGGAAGATAATAGGGAACAGATGGGAACAATCAATAATCAATATTGTTTGAACCACTAGTGTGTTTCTAGTTAAATAGAATAACTGCAGTGAAGGAATGGTTTGCATATCAGAATATATTATTAACTAAATAATTCAAAAGAAATGCATTTGGACATTGTCTTTTGCCAACTTTAATCTGTTAACGTGTTAAACATAATCAAATGTTATACACTTCTTTTAATACTAATATTTCAACATTAAACAAAAATATTAATAAAAATAGACTACACACACCCACCAATAGTGGTAGAGCTGCCAAACAAGGTTCTTGCCTGCACATTGGGAGCACCTTGGCACATGGACAGAAGGAGCTGGGGATTGATCCGTTAACCCTCGAATCAGTGGACGACTGACTCTGCTTCCTGAGCAACAGCCACCCCTCCTCTTTTCCCTTTTTTCACTCTCACACACACAAACAGGGCGTCTGCTTAGTTACCAGCCAACTAAGTCACTGACTACAAATTTAGAATCCATCCATCCATCCATTATCAGAACCGCTTATCCTATGCAGGGTCGCGGGGGGGGGGGGCTGGAGCCTATCCCAGCTGACTTCGGGCGAAAGGTAGGGTACACCCTGGACAGATTGCCAATCCATCGCAGGGCTAACACATAGACATACAACCACTCACACACACATTCACACCTACGGACAATTTAGAGTCACCAATTAACCCCCATGTTTTTGGACTGTGGGAGGAAACCGGAGTACCCGGAGGAAACCCACGCTAACACAGGGAGAACATGCAAACTCCA
>JAVQJS010044414.1:0-7500 GCA_036024795.1 Galaxias rostratus | reverse complement strand
CCTCAACAACATCCAACACCACATCCTTCCATCCACGACTGACTTCCTCTCAGACCTCGATGAGATCCAACGCCACATACTGCCATCCACCACTGACTTCCTCTCAGAGCTCAATGAGATCCAACGCCACGTCCTTCTATCCACCACTGATTTCCTCTCAGACAGAGACACTCTGAAATGGTGAGGTTGCCCTTCTTCTGGAGCATCTCTGGTGTACTTCACCCTGGGGAGCCTGGAATGTCTTTACCCACTGGCAACCAGTACCTTCCTCCTCCTCCTCCTCCCCCTCCTCCTACTCAACTCTTCATCCACTTAAGTCTAGTCTACCGTACCATTCCCACTACCACGAACAGAATTGTGGGAACTATTTGGGAAGGGGAGCCGGGGGAGAGGAGAGGGAGGAAGGGGAGGATTACAGGGGGCACAGCATGATGGCCTCCTCCCTCTGCAGGGAGCCATGCCTCCTACTGAGAACGCAGTCTACAGTACCCCTCCATAAGTGCTACAGTGAGCACGCGCACACACACACACACACACACACACATACACACATTAATATACACACACACATACACACACAAATGTGCACACACACACACAAATATGCAAACACACACACACACACTCACACACACACATGTATTATAATATAAAGACACACACAAACACGATGGGGAGATGTGCGAACAGAGGGGACTGTGAGACATATTGGAGAGGGAGAAAAAAGGAGGAGGGAGAGAATGATAGCACCTGCTAATGCAGCAACGATGTAGCCAGCTCATACATCTCCTCTGTCAATTAGGGCTGCAAGCAGCGGGAACCTCTTCACTCCATAGCGGGGTGGGGGGAGAGAGAGAGAGCGATAGAGAGGGAAGAAAGTGGAGAATAAAAGAAGAAAAGGCTATAGACGAAGAGGCCAAAGGGAGGAAGAGGGGGGGGGGGGTAAAAAAAGGTTGGAGGGAACGGGAACAAGAGGGAAAAGCACGTGTACTGAACAGGGGAACCATCTAAAAGGTGGGCGGGGCGGAGGCAGGAGGAGAGGAGAGGGGGAGTGCCGGGACCCTGACACTGAACACGCGGAGTATGAGAGTGCTCCAATTAAAAAGGAGGAGTGGGAAAAGGGGAAGGAAGGAGGGAGGAGGCAGACTCACGTTGTCCTTTGCGTTGTAGTAAGCAATCTCTCCATCCTGAAAAAGGAATCAGACATGCAGAGTGACTCAGAAAGGCTGGGCATTGGTTTGCAGTAACAAAAACCTTGGTCTTTCGC
Source organism: Galaxias rostratus (assembly GCA_036024795.1). Taxonomy (NCBI): domain Eukaryota; kingdom Metazoa; phylum Chordata; class Actinopteri; order Galaxiiformes; family Galaxiidae; genus Galaxias; species Galaxias rostratus. The sequence continues at coordinate 6,233 of JAVQJS010044414.1, read as the reverse complement.
AACATCAACGGTGTGTGTATATACGTATATGTGTGTGTGTACTGCATCCTTGTGTCTATGAATGTCTTCAGGAGGCATTCTTTTTGTTCCACAAAATGTTATACTATTCAGCATTATAATTGTTACATGAGGTGGAGCATTCAATTTGAACAAACAATTTGATGGTTTTAGGTGAGAAAACATCGTCTAAAGTTTGTGTCTTCGTGTGTGTGTGTGTGTGTGTGCGCGTTTGTGTGTGTATGTGTTTGTGTGTGTGTACTATGCTACGCTAGGGTCACAGTTAGGGTTAAAGTTAGAGTAAAGGTGATGGTTGGGGTATGTTACTACTATGTAGTTGTGCGATGTTTCTATAAAACTGTTTTCAAATAGACTTCATAGTAAACAATATTGGTTATCTGCTTCTCACTTCAATACAAAAACAAGAATACGTGTATGAGTGTGTGTTATGACTTGTACGGCATGTCTGAGAGTGTGTTTTCCCCTCGTGGCCAGGGCCATCTGCTGCAGATGAGTGGTTTAATGGGTCGACAAGAGATGAACAATAAACCAGTGAACTATCAGAACTACAATCATCATTGCTAACAACATGGAGGCCTACTAAACCTAATAAGATGCTCCTGAGAATTAATGTGAACAATTAAATTGGAGGCATGTGTGTGGCGGTTTGTGTCTGATTGGGTGTGTCTGTGTGTGTGTGTGTGTGTTTGTGTGTGTAGGTGTGTGTAGGTGTATGTGTGTGTGTGCGTGTGTGTGTGTGTCTTACGGCATACTCGTCCCTCCACTGATGTTCCATCTGGAGGTTCTCAGCAGCTGTTGCCAGAGTCTGCGGAGAAACAGAGAACGGACCCTCAAATGGAGACAGACAAAATGGACGTGCCACTTGTCCTGACGTGCATCTCCTAAAAATAGTCTTTTGAACTTGGGAAGTTACTCCCTATTACAAATTCCCTTCAAGCATGGCAACAATGCAACATATATACATAATAGATAAACACAGCAAGACATAGGTGTAATAATATATGTGTAGTAATTTCTGTGTGGAGTTTACATGTTCTCCCTGTGTCAGCATGGGTTTGTCCAAAAACAGGCAGGCTGATTGGTGACTCTAAATTGTCCATTGGTGTGAGTGTGAGTTATTGTGTGTCCTTATGTGTTAGCCCTGCGAGGGACCGGCAACTTGTTAGCTATTTTATTTAAACTTTTAAACGTTTTACAGCGTCTTTGAGGGTTTTGAAAAGCGCTTTATAAATATAATGTATTAATATTATCCATCCATCCATTATCAGAACCGCTTATCCTATGCAGGGTCACGGAAGGGGCTGGAGCCTATCCCAGCTGACTTCAGGCGAGAGGCGGGGTACAACCTGGACAGATCGCCAATCCATCGCAGGGCTATTAATATTATTATTATTATTATTATGAAATAGATACATATATAAAAAATAAATAGACATGTTGGCTTGTTGCAAGAAACTGGGTTTTGTTTGGTTTTCCATTTTGCAGTGCAGCTAGCTCTTCTTGGCAGTGGAAAGCATGAGGGCAGAGATAAACCAGTCACTGTTACCATAACAATACTCATGGCCCAGTTTCAATGTCTCACTCCTTATTTCCAATGCATGCACCCACAGGTAATTACTGATGCATTGGCTTGAGGCTTGGAGATTAAATGGCTCTGGCAACACCCTCATATTAATGCAATTGGATTTAGAGTCTGTCTGTCTGCCTGCCTGCCTGCCTTCCTGCCTACCTGCCTGTCAGCCTGCATGCCAGCTCGCCCTTCAGTCCGTCCGTCCGTCCATCTGTCCGTCTGATTGCATACCTGCCTGACTGCTAGCCTTACTACCCATCTGCCCACCAGCCCATCCGCCCGCCTGCCTGCCTGCCTGCCTGCCTGCCTGCCTGCCTGCCTGCCTGCCTGCCTGCCTGCCTGCCTGCCTGCTTGCTTGCCTGTCCGGCCTGTCCGGCCTGGGCTCACAGGACTATCGTACCTCCACAGCTCTGCACCTTAAAGGCCACACTATAGAGTGTGTGACAGTGTCAGCGCGGAAAGGTCACACACAAAGGAGTGTCCGAGCGTTAGCGTATCTGTGCCTGTGTGTGAGTGTGAGTGTGTGTGTGTGTGGTAGTGTTTTAGTGTGTGTGTGTGTGTGTGTGTGTGTGTGTGTGTGTGTGTGTGTGTGTGTATGTGTGTGTGTGTGTGTGTGTGTTACGCCGTCTTCAAGAAAGTATCAAGAGTGAGGGGGATTACTATCGGAGGAGCTGTCAATCACGCCACAATAGGAGGCGGAATGTCTCCTCTGTCACCGCATACATTTACTGACAGCTCACACACACACACAGTCGAGACAAGAGTCTGAGATGGAAATCTGTGATATCCGTAGTGGCGCTCAACTTTCAAAGGTTGGGTTCCGCAAAGAGACACAGACTGAGAGAGACAGAGATAACGTGAAGGGGGAGCGGGGACTTACAGCCGGGCAGACAAAAAGCCGTGTGAGATTCCAGCTAAAAGCGAGCCCGTCCAGACACGTTCCTCTCCCCGGTCGAGGGCTCTTGGTCCTACCAGGACAGGCCGAAGCAGGCTGGCTGATGGCGCTGTCTGCTCCCTGGGGAGGCCAACAGACTGGTGGAGCAGCGCCAGTGGCCGTCTGACCACAGCCACCTGTGGAGCCCACTGACTCCTGTGAGGCGGCAGGGCCTCCGTGTGCCCATTCTGTGTCCTGGAGGGGGGGCGCCCGATAACTGAAGGCTGGGATGAGCGGCTGCACCTTCAAGCAGCATGACCACACGGGCTATGAAAAGCCCCCCCATAAATAACCATAATACAGACGTGTGTAGCTATGGCTGAGTGTCGTTAAGAAACGCAACACGCCGCGTCCATCTCTCAACACGGCCAGGCGTTTGTGTGTGGGCAGGTTTCTGTGTGTGTGTGTGTGTGTGTGTGTGTGTGTGTGTGTGTGTGTGTGTGTGTGTGTGTGTGTGTGTGGCCTGCCCCAGTCTGAGAGCCCATCTCTTTGCTCCTCTGCAGCCTTCAGAGCTGGGCTATGTTCCAGGAGTGTCTCCACACCTCCCCTGCAATGGCTGTCAGTGGCTAAAAATACCCCCGACTCCAGACAATACACCCACCCACACACGCACGCAAACACACTCACACACAGACACACACGCACAAACACACACACACACACGCGCGCACGCCGGCGCACACACAAACCGGGCTCCGACACAATCAATCCGAGACATGGGGACCAGCCACGCTCATTAGGAGGATGGGAAATAAGCACTCCCTGAGAAATACTTCAGAAGGCCGTAACCACCGCCAGAGCATCACAAGGGCTTGATTCGTACAAAAGCCGCCCTAATAAGCGGTGCATCATTACGGCGCTCCCCTCACACACACACACACACACCGGCGTGGCCGTGTTCAAAAGACACTCCATCTCAATGGAAATGGCCCCATTAGACGCCCTCATCAGGCCCGGGCGCCCAGGCAAGCCGGAGGGTTTAGCGGACGTAAGCCATCACCGGCGTGTGTCCCGTGCTTTAGATCAGGGCCGAGGCGGCGTTCACTGGAAGCACCTTGGGATTGATGAGGTGTGTGCACAGCCCGCTCCCAAATCTGTCCGTCCCCGATGTAACGGCTCCCCTCACTGATCACCGGCCCGGAAGGACCTCCTGGGATAGCGTCTGTTTAGAGCCACTCCGTTCACACGTACAATGGGACACTTTGACGGTGTGGCCTTCTCTGATGTTGTCCAACACACTGTCAAACTTCTTGGAAAATTGATAACACACCTTCGTGTCTGACACTCATTTGGTGTTTCCTCAAAGACCTCTACACATATAACAGACCGTTCATTTGTACCTCCGTTTTGCCCACTCTAATACAGGGGCAATGTTTTACGTGGGCCTAATGATTAACGAGTAGGACTGATTTGCACCACAGGATGAAATGAACTAATATAAACACCTCCATCGGAGTAGAGTAAGTCCAAAGACCTCCAGTCTATTATTTCTCCAGGCAAATTAAAGGACCTTAGATGTTAGATGTAGAATGGGGAAAAAAGTTTGTCTTAATGGGGGATCTTGATCTTGGTATTGATTTCTGCTGTGTAGCATAATTGAAGTTGCTTATCTCGCTCTACTCTGTGAAACAGGAAGAATTGTCACCTCAACCAAGCGTTGCCATTTTGAAAGGTCTGATTGCATTGTACAGGCTAAAGATCATCTTGTTTTTTTCTGATGGTATCCGCTGTCATGATGGGAAAAAGTGGGACTTCTGGACCTGCTGCCATTTAAGTGTCTTTACGGTTGAACAAATTTAAACTTTCTATCAGGCATTTCTTTGTGGAAATGAAAGAACAGATAGTCTGTCCAGCCTTGTTGGCTGGACAACTTTGGTTGTAAAAGGCTAATTAATGAGCATTACTCCCAGTTTACCTCATGAATCTTAGTTAAGTGGCCCATCCTGGGGTCATTAGCAACGCTCATTATCCACATTGGAGTTCAGCTACATTTAATGTGGAACACTTTCCAAAGGCAAATACCGCAGGTAATCGGCCTCTTCTGTATTACTACCACTTAGCCCTTTTCACAGTGCTGACATATACATTAGTTACACATTTTCTCTCTTCCCACAGGTCCAGCGGCCTTCTTGAATAAGTAACCATGCCAACCCATAAGAAATTGGTTATATGGTGCAAAAATAGAAACTGGCATAGAAACTCAGATCATAGAACTGCATTGGTGATGGATCTCGGGCCTTGCCTCACTGTAGATCATAAGGGCAGGAAGGTTATGCTGCCAGTGTGAATAGGTAGACAGGCCCACATAGCTGTCTCCCCCTACAGACTGTGGGCCGATCGTCACCGAATCACCTGGAGATGGACGTACAAAGTGAGGGGCCGTTATTGAACCACAGCCCATGTCAACTGGCAGGTGGTATGAGTCAAACGGTCGATAGGCTACTGGTAAACAATCACTTAAAGGGTTGCCACATCTAGTCCATTTTCAAAACACAATGAAAATTGTTTGGCAAGCATAAAATACTTCTCCAGGCGGCTGTGCACCACCTAAATATAGATCGGTTAAACGTAGTAATGGCCTCTATGGCAGCACAACGTTACCTTTGAAGCAATTCACCACACTTAAACACACATCTCTTTAAAATGACTGTTGCCTGATGCATGGTTGTTCACCCGTTCATGAAAAGCATGCAGACCAATGGATGAGCAACCCGGACGTTACCCCGACAACGCCATGCCATTGGTCAACAGCCGGCCCTCAAACTCACGTCACAAAATGAGCTGCGACCCGTTCACAGTACATCACATCACAATTTGAATCCGCAATGTGGGTGTGGAAGTAATTCACTTTACTGAAGTCCCCTAGCATAGGATGATAATATACATTTGATCGACACCTTCAGATGTACCTTTTACTCTGGGTTAACCAACTACAGTGTAACAACGTCAGATGTCGGGACAGTAAAATAAAATATGATATTAATATAATAACGAATTGGGTTGGATTTACTCTTGTATAATACAAATGTGCAGTGAAGCTCTTGTTAACGTCCAATTCAGCTGATGTGAATGGTTTCAATGCGACCCATTAAAAATAAATACATCTCCCGGAGCAATTAAAAACCATATTACATATGAAACAATTATTAATGAACTTTCATTCTGAAGCCTGCTACATCAGCATAATACATCAAAAATGTAAATGAATCTTATGAAAATCTAAAGAAGCATTTCTCAACGAGTGGTTGAGTTACGGTGCAGGGTTTTTGAGGGTGCAAGGGATGGGTGATGTGCCCTCCATTCCAGCACAGGATTACCATACAGTTTTTCAAACAACTATGTCCCAAACAACTGGGTTGTGATTCACAACTTGTGAACAATTGAACAATTTCTCGAAAGCATGATTGTTTGTTTACAATGGTAGATGTGACCGTTTCACTTCAACAAACGATTGAAGAGACTCATTTATTCAATATATCGATCAAAGGCATCGACAACAAAAGAAGAATACGTTTTATAGTTATATGTATATATATATATATATATATATATATATGTCTTATGTGAGTGAAAAAAGAGTTTTATATAGTTTTATATATATATATATACAGTGCTCAGCGTAAATGAGTACACCCCCTTTGAAAAGTAACATTTTAAACAATATCTCAATGAACACAAAAACAATTTCCAAAATGTTTACAAGACTAAGTT
>JAVQJS010044396.1:0-14572 GCA_036024795.1 Galaxias rostratus | reverse complement strand
GTTTTGAGAGATGAAGAGGTGGCAAGTCTATTATAATGATTATGTGATGAGCTGTCAATACAACATTGCAAAGCAAACATTGACTGTTTAAACCCTGAATAGACAAGCTAACTTGAACCACTGCCAATTGTCTCTTTGATTTCAAATCAATTAATCGTTCAGCCATATTTTAAGCTTAAAATTATCCAAAGCGCAGTACTCACACGTCAAAACACTGGACCACTGACAAGATGCTATGTTTGCCATGTCAGGATGACATATGAACATAATATACTGCATTGGAGGCACTAACAAAAACCTATTTTAAGCAGGATAATTTTCTATCAAGTCCCCATCCCAATAGGATTTTTCTGTTTGAATGTTTGAACATACAATTGTTAGGTTACATCATTCCTTATGGCCCATGAAAAGGACCCTCAGAAAAGAGGATAGACAATGCTCATCTAAAATGGCTAGCTATAAATATCATTGTGCTGGAATAAGACAATAATACCTTCTGTCTTTCCAGACTCTGCATAGAGTCAAACTCCTGCCCAGTCCCGGGAACAACAACCCTTTGTGGGGGCAGTTGAGATTCTCTCGCGGGGGGCAGTCCAACACCTGGTCTGGAATTGGGAATCCAGCCTTGAGAGGTACTGGGGGCCATGGGTGTAAGCAGGTTCTTGCTATCTTGATCACTGATATCCGCCCGACTGTCTGTGGAGACCCCTGTCCTACAGAGAGTCACTGGAGTAGGATATCTTTGCATAGAGGGTCCTTCTGCGCTTATTGTTGTTCAAAGGAATAATTTTCTTAGGCAAGGGGTTGTGGAGCTGAAACAGCCTCATAGGAGTCCTCTGAAGAAAAGTGTCTGTCTGAGAACCAGTACTAATGAGAGATAAAATCAAGAAGTCGCATCTTTCCCTGAAAGAAAGAAAAACTAAATATAATTATATCAGTAATAAATAAACATAGAATTTATTTTTCTTCTAATTAGCGGGTTAATTGTGGTAATTACAAAATTAATTGTGTTATAACTATAACTCTGAGGTAAGCATATAAAAGAAAAGCCATAGATGAGACGATGCAAGCAAACACTTAAATAATTTGGTAGAATAATATGAACAGATTATCATGATAAATAGAAAGATAATTTCCGAATGCGTAAGTGATGCGTCTAGTGATTGGACTGACCACCTTCCCGTAGATCAATTAGACTATGCTTCGGACCTGTTTTATTGAAAGGGGGTTTTTATAACGGGTTTTAAGCAAGCTGCTCACCTACCCAGTTGTAAACATTTAGTGAGTTATTGCAAAGGAGAGTTAGGCTTCTTGTGGATTCTTTCTGTGAAGAACTGTTAGTATAATTTTTTATTTGGTTACTAACACGTTAACTTTAAAAAGGTTTATCCTGCCCTTAAATACATTTAAAAAATGCCAGTTTTGGCTAATCACCAATCATCAAATGAATCTATAATGCTTTTATAGTGTGACAGTCAACTCTTAGAAAATGCATACCAGGCCTACACGTTACCTTGCTGTGGCAGACGATTGTCTTGGCTCTTGTCAAGACAATACTGATCTGACCAGACTATGTTTACTAGCCAAGGTTTGTTTATAGAGAAACGTGCCTATCAGTATGATTTTGAAACAAGGCAAGTGGTCGTATATGTACGAGTGAGTTTAATCTTAAGGCAATGGACAGGTTCTGAACATTTCAAAGCTGTACCCCAATAGGGTGATTTCTATAAAAAAATTTAATACTTTGGTTTTTGAACTGCTGCAATAAGCGCTATAACAGCGCGCAAACAGGAACGATGAGACGGCATTGCATGTGTAGTAATTTTGAGAAAACTTGGACATTCAAGTTTGGTGCATTTTCAACCAGAATCTGTGTGAATAATAATAAAAAAACTAATAATAATACAAGTAACAACAATAAAGACATGCAAAAACGTGACTTTCCTGAAACAGCATGTGATTGCATGACGCAATCACACCATTTACTGAAATTACATAGTGTGTATGTGCGCGTACATTTAATTTAATTACACATTAATTTGCACGCTTAAATGTAAATTAGTGAATATTTTATTAGTAGGATTGTTTTGGGTGTGGGGGCACAATGTACAAAATATATTATGGGCATAGGTTTATTAACCATTTCAATAAGAAACTATTGCTTTATTATCTGGCGATATGCTTTAAAACGTATTATATATATAAAAAAAATTGACATGAGATTGCGAACAGACCAGGTTTAAAATGCAGTTTTAACAGTTGCAGAATTTTAGAGCTTTGTGAGCACGGTTTTCAATGTTGCACTCCAAGTTTAAGTAAATTATTATATAAAGTGATAAATCAATTTGTTTAATCATCTAACTATCGCAAAAAAATATGAAATGTTTTGCTAACAGTAGAGCACTAGGATCAAGGACGACACTGACGTTTGGTTTCCGACTAGTTCGGTTGGCGACCAGGAAGTAACTCGTAACATTGATAAACTTTTTGTTGATACTGAACGATAACTTTCAGAATAACTGATATTTTTTGTATTTTTAAACTAGTGAAAAGGTCTTTGGTCTGCCTTCTATTGTATTGTAGCTGTTCAATTTGTCCTGACTGCTAGTACTTGCTTGCTACTGTTGGTGATTTAACTACTTTTCTAATAGTTTGCGTTCCAGTGCTGCTATTGATTCATGTGTAGTTTAAATATGATATGGCTTTCTATGTGTGATTATGAATACTTCGTCTTGCTTACCTTGGCAAATATAAAATAAAATGAGTTGGCATCGCTGGAGACGTGATTAGCTACTAGTGACGCAAGCCAGTCATGGTACATTAAGGAAATTACCGATGAACTATTGGTAAGGCAGGTCTAGGTTACTTTACTTACCGTGCAGATTCCGAAGACGTAATGTCACAACTTGTTTACAAAATAACGCTAAATTGAAGCCACTAATTGTCATTAAACAGGAAAAAAAGTTAGATCCTCAGCGTAGTCCATTCGTTACCCGCCATTCTTAACTAAACGGAAAAGCTCGTTGCATTGTGGGACTTGAAGTCAACAAGTTCTTGCAACTTGCTGAGTGTACTCTTGCATACATACTGCCTATGACGTAGTATGTGTTGGGAAATACAAACGATATTTTCTGGCTTAGTATAGTAGTTACAAGTAATGGTGTGATACTGATGCTACCAGTTCTAAGAGCTAAGAGTTCTGCAATCTTATTCAATTAGATTAAGAACTACACATTTTTAGACAGGCTGCATTTCGAGCATATACAGAATGGATGATATGGCAATATTGACAACAGTCAACAACTGCTCTGTTTACTAAAAGACTGCTAAGCAAACTAACTAATTACCTTAAATGGGCTTAAATGAAAGTGAAAACAAACAAATCCAGACGCACATCAGTTAAAGGAACATTTTGCAAATACATTTACTTAGTATGTGAGGATCCGATTCCAACCATGATCAAAAAGCCTGTCAAAAGTCTCGGGAAATGGTACAATGCTACCCTTAAAGACCCACAAAGGACATTGAAAAATCAGGATTGGCTACGGGTGCCACGGTGTCGTAGTACAAAAGACATTAATGACTACATACTGCGAACCAACTGCTTAAACCGAAATCTAGGAAACTGTTTTTATTTTATTATTTTTTTTTAATTTATTTTAAGTTTACAAATATTAGAATATATTGCTTGCACACTCAACTGGAACATGTGGCAAACAACAGTATCACAATGCTATATGCAATGCTAGACGCACATTGCCAAATAGAATTTCAGGGCGTGAAACATCGTTTACATATTCTCTCGGTTACTGAAAATGTAACCTAATTTGTCATTTCATATTCATATTTTACATCCTTCATTGAGACTGTTTTGTATACGTTAAAATCGTTTTGTTATAGTATTGTGCCTATAAAAATCAGGAGTCAACCGGGGAATTCGGGAGATTTATGCACCTATGCACAATATGCATAGTATTGTTGGCATTCTGTCAACACATTTTCGGTCAAATTGAGTAGGTTTAGTTAATATGCATAGTACGAGATTCTGAACACAACCACAGCATTACAGAACACCGGAATTTCACTGTAACGGCCTACGAGTTATCTATGTTTACTATATCTATGGTTGGCCCGCCCAATTTCTCTGGGCTATCGAGCAACGTTAGTCAGGTGACTGACTGCAGACCGAATAGTGAACATGGCTGACTTAACCAAATCTTAGACAATTATTTCAGTTTATATCCTGTAGCTTTAACCACATTCCACTATTGTTGAAGGCAGGAAAATATAATCAAGGTAAGCATTTTTTCGCTGCTAAAGTAAAACGCAAATGTGCCATTTTCCCTTTTCCCCAACCTTTACGAAAGAAAATTTCCGTGTGGCAATGACCTGTAGTGAGCTTGCTATTGAAATCACCGCTTATACCTATCACTGTATACTTATGCTTCCACTTGTTATACATTCCATTGATTAGTATAGAGGCGGCTTTTCAGACTTTACTTTGGTGCGTTGACATTTCTATACTGCTGTCTCTTTGCATCAAACCATTGGAGGATAATTTGGTTTGGACTACCAACCAATGCGAGATAGTTTTACATACATTTTAGCACTCATTTTAAGAAGGCACATAACGTAATAATGTGTTTAATTAACTTTACTGCAGATGAGCGAGTTACCTGACAGTATGGTAAATGGCGCTGACCAGAATTACAACAAGAAGGAGCCTCAGACATGGGAGAGACCTTGGACGTTGGAGGAAATACGACAAACAAGTCTCAATTGGTCCCTGGGTGCTGACTCTGGGGTAATTTAAAACCACCTAGTTAAACTATTAATTTGACAAGGGACCTAATTTGAGCCATCAGTTTTTTTATTCATTTAAAAACTGTAAAGCTATGGAATCCAAAATGTGCCAAATTGAAATGAATAAATATTCCTCCATCAAATAAATGATTATAAGTATACATACCATATTATGCCATATTATGAAATAATTGGCCTTTTCAAATTAAAAAAACGTAAATTTACTTTATATTTTATAATGAATGTTTTATTTTCAAATGGCCCTTTTTTGTTTATTTCACAATGGTTATCTCACATTTATTCCATAGTGGCTATTTTCATAATGAAATACTCATCTGTCAATCAAGATACGAGAACAAGCCTTATGTTACTCCCCTGTTGTCAAAATGACCACGCCTCCGCTTCAGACAAACAATCTGTAAGGTAAAGCTGCCCAGAGGGAAACTAGGCTAAGCATGCAACCACCCCTAACTACTTCAGCTGCTTCTAACGCTTCACCGTTCCCAAACATAAGTCAGAGTGAACGCTCCCATCTCCAAAAATCTAGTCAGTCCAACAAGACGGCCCTAAGTGGGGAGGCTGAGGAGAGGGACAGGTGGTTGAGAGGAGCGTCCTGCAGATTGCTACTATTGATCAGTGTACGCATAGTCTGAAAGACACAAAGTTCATCCCCCTAGGGCCTTGCCGTCGTCGCAGTCTCTGCATGCTGGATTAATTTAGTCTCTGATTTAGTTCTTGCTCATTTATCTCGTCTGTGGCTTTTCTCTCTTCAAACCCCAGGTGTTCCCAGCATAGTCAGCCCAGATATCAATTGCTCTTTTATTGGCCTGGTTGTATGAACGCTATTCATGACACAGTATGCTAGCTGCCAAGGCTGAATTTGAGCACATACACAAAGTGAACAAATTATATGAATGTGGACAGACAGCAAAGTAACCATTTTGAAGCGTATCGTTCAGGGTGGCTAAGTGGTTAGCACTGTTGCCTCACAGCGAGAAGGTCCTGGGTTCGATCCCAACATGACCCAAGGGCCTTTTTGTGTAGCGTTTGCATGTTCTCCCTGTGTTAGCGTGGGTTTCCTCCGGGGACTCCGGTTTCCTTCCACAGTCAAAAAAGTTGCAGATTGATTGTTGACTTTAATTTGTCCGAAGGTGTGAATGCGTGTGAGTTGATGTATGTCCCTATGTGTTAGCCCTGCAATGGACCGGCGACCTGTCCAGGGTGTACCCTGCCTCTTGCCCAATTTCGTCTGGGATAGGCTCCAGCGCGACCCTGCATAGGATAAGCGCTATTGCTGATGGATGGATAGATGGATAGATGGATGGATGGATGGATGGATTTTTCAACTATGGGTGCGTTTATACATTCTATCTGAAATGAGTAGGCAGCTTTTAGTCATACTAGTGACACTAGTTTTTTCAACTGACGATTTTACAGATTTAGTCCCACTAAGGAGCGTGGTCGTTCTTATAACAGAGTGATGTTGGCTTGCTTTCATCTTGATTGACAGATGTGCACGTCATTTTGAACAGAGCCATTATGAAACAAATAAACATTCTGAAAAGTGGCATTGTGAAATAAATAAAAAGTGTCATTTTAAAATAAAGCATTAATTATAAAATAAGGAGCATTTATGTTTTTCTTAATTGTGAAAATGCCAAATATTTGTAGTAATGGCTGAAGTATTCTTGAACTATGTATTAGTAGTCCAGTATTTATACATATAATTATATTATTCAATAAAGGAATATCTATTATGCAAATATGTATATCCTATGTATTATGTAAATAAAGAGGATTCACATCTCACAAAACAGTGTCAGACAAAACTAGGAAATATGACTGCTAGTGCTCTTCAAAGAACACTATAAGTTATTTCTAGCTTTGGGCCAAACCTACAAACTCTGATAGCCAACAACTTAAACTGGCACTTTAATGCAAAATTACAAATTAGTTCTACACTCCTCTGTATCAACCAAATACTCTATATCAATCAGCAAGAGTTTTTTTTTTTTGGCTTCCTGCTTTTTTTTTGTTCCATCTCTGGCTTTTGTAATTCAGCCACGTTTAGCGATGTTTTGACCCATGATTGGTATGTGCAAATCACTTAAATTTCTCAACGTTCGAAACTAAACCTCATTATGTTTAGCATACCATAGCCATATTACAATTGTTTTGTATAAAAACCTAAAATATCATAAAAACATCAAACACTAGATTAATTAAACAGGAAAAAATTTATCACTTTTTAATCAGAGTGCTGCATCAAGTCAATTAAACCTCTTCGATATTGATCTGGTCCACAAAGTAGCAAAGGGGGTTGTTAATCAATATCAGCTGCTGTGGTGTTAATTAAATCAACAACAGGTTTACTAGAAGGGCAACAATGAAACACCACCAGAGTGTACCAGCTGTGTAGTAGGCCAACTGTCAAGGTTAGTTTAGCGGTTATGATGAACGTCAAACAATCAGAAACAAAATTCCAAGAACGTTCCACCGAATGTCTTTTCTTGCTTGCTTCACTTTTGTCACTTACTGAAAGGTTTATCTCACTATGAGACAAAGCATAAATATAAATGTTTATAGTTTTACCTTTCCGTGTTCGCAATTACCTTGCCACATTATACATAAAAAATTGTCAAATTACAAATCAATCTTTGCTTTGTCATTCCATTTTCAAATTGTAATTGCACTATTTGTGACAGTAATCTCTCCTGTCTTTGAGCTCCTCGTGACGCTTGTTAAATACAATGCTTCCTCATCATCAACATCATATGTGAGGGTCTAACATTTGATGGTTGGTCAATTTAAGTCAATTTATTTTGTCTAGTGATGCTATGTTGCGGCTTCAATGTGAATGCACCTCTTACCATCATAATGGATGAATTACGTAATAGAAATACTTAGAGCAATGTCTGCTCTAACTATGGAAGCTAAGAGACTAGGGCTTGTAGGAGAGAGACCAGTAGGCGTATGTTTGTAAACAAAAGTCCTTGCAATAATTCTGGGTGGCAGTAACAATCTTCATTGAGAGAAGATGCCATGATTAATTTAGGAAAGAAAATTGTAGTCTCTTGACAAAGATTTTTAGATCCCATTAAGCAAAAATGCCCAGAGTGAACTATGTTGATGTCATTAAGCATCACTAAGCATTATTTAGTGCTCAACCTTAATGTTTTTAATTCACGTTAAATGGCAGCCAGAAGGAATAGGAAGGCTAATTTCCTTATTCTATTCCCTGTAGATTGCAGAGGTGTGGAAAGTCTCCTGCACTTCGCTGTCTTTATACGCTGCAAAGCTTTCATGCTTAGTTACACATGTTCGTCTTTCTTCTTTGCTTGAGCCTGGGAGTGTCATACACACAGCACAAACTGTGTGCGGCCTTGCTCATTTCAGCATACACCTTCTGTCTCATTTGTTATTGGCAGGCAATAATCACACACCATGCACCACTAGTTTGAGTCCAGCCTTTGCTCAGCTGGTATTGCTTCAGTTGCATTTTTAGCATTACTTGATCTCTCTGTCAGGTTCCTCGTCGCTAAATTTCGGTTCACATAAAAACAGGCTGAATTTGACTGTCTAGGAAAATATCCATAAAGTAATTCTCTAACTCTGCAGTGGAATCAGTTACCTTGTCAGCCATGACCACAGAAACTGTAGATGAGTAGCTATCTAGGTGTAAGGCTATATCACTGTAACTATACAGCACAGGTGCTTACTAATTTGCATAGCAAAACCCCTCTTATTGAAATTGCCCGCCTGTGGTTTTTCATCCTCCAGGCTGGGAACGGCTGTAGGTTTTCGAGTATAACATTTGTATATAATGAAAAACATCCCAAAGTTGTAAATGGGTAAACTACTTAAAGGGGTGACAGCTTTTGAGGGGGGTTCTTCCTGTCTTAAATATGTTACACAGTAAATATTGAACTCATACTTTCTTTTAGAAAATATATATAATTCAGCCCTGCTTATAACCAGTTCTTCTCCCAAAAACCTGTGGTTGCAGGTGGGACTTGGAGTTGCGACCAAAGTCAATGGTCCAAGTGTGAGACTTAGACCATAAGACTTATGTGTATATTTGGTTAGTAGTTATGAGTAGTCCCAGAACCCCAACATCAGTATCATTATACAAGTGAAATTGGAATGGAGTAACGCCATACAAGTACGTTTGGTAACATTAAGACCAAATAAAACCTTTCTAAATAAAGTTTAACATCTCTATTTACAACATTTCAGTTATTTTTTAAATGAAGATTTCTGTCTTTCCCTTGCACAAGAGGGGGAATCAGCCAAATTGCAAATTTAAACATCAGTATTGGGCCATAATTTCTTAATCAGTGCATGCCTAGTGTTGACCTCTAGATGGAGTAAATCTCTCCCTGTGTGTAACCCAGATGAAGCCACTTCAAATCCTCTTCTATGCACAATTCCTACTGTATTTGTGCGATTACAGATCCTGTATTTACCGTTGTCAAAGGTCGACTCAAGTTTGAGATCTACGTGCACATGGATCTGGAGCTAGCCCCATTAGGGTTGTTCACCAGTTGTACGGGCACTGCACTAGTTAAAAAAAAAAAAAAAAAAATGATTTAAATAATTGTTTTTAGCTACAGCAACCCAAACATTAAAGGAAAGAGTTGGCATATTTTTTTTACCAACTACTACAGATAATCAATGCTGGTTTAGAGCAAATCCTTTTTCCATTTTGCAACATACTATTTTGACTAGACATGTATGAACTAGGATGTTGTATTAGAAAGAATCTGGCGATATGATAAGTAGAACAATACAGGAGTGTCATTTGGTATGTACTGTGTGCAAGGCTGTAAATTGTGATTTTCTTATCTAACTTATAACTGTTATGGTATGTAAAAAACTAAAATAAAGTTTACTTGCATCACATGCATGCCAGCAGAACAGGGGGAACCTAATTGTATTTATCAAATCCTGGAACATCCAGCATCATAACATTATGTTTTGTGCAATCGTAGCAAAAAAAAAAAAAAATTAAATGTCGAATTTTTTTGTTTGAACGTCTATATGTGTTTTTAAGGATTGCTACAGTTTGGCTTAGCATTATACTGTGATGCTGTGAAATGTTCTTACGCTCTTAATATGTACTAACATGGAACTGTTGAGTCTACTCTGGTATTTTTTTACTCTTGTCTGTTAACGTAACAAAATGGAAAGCATAAGGGAATTAATGATAAACTTACAACAAACCAAACTGTTAAATAATAGCCTCTTAACTGGTCATATTGCATCCGATCAATTTCTTATTACTGGTCTTGTAGTATGCGGTACTAAAACATTGTTCTGTTGTCCAGGTAAGGCCTGTCAAATAAACTAACTGCAGGCTTTTCTCTGTACATTTCTTTTGCAAATGTACAGCTTTTCCTGTGCCTCCAAGACTTCTCCCAGAGGATGCTGTCAAAGACCCATGACATTGAGAAGCAGTTGGATGGACTTATCCGGGAGACCAAGAGTGCAGAATGCTGTCTACACACCGTGTTTAATGACTTTCTTATGCTATCTAACACGCAATTTATTGAGAACGTAAGTCACTCATGTTAAGATAATTATTCTAGTCATTGCGTAGACGTGAGGTTTATGAATTTGTAATTTTTTCTTCTTGCTATTAATGTTTTCTACATCAGAGGGTATATGATGAAGAAGTAGAGGATCCAGTTTTGAAGACTGGAATTCTAGAGAATCCACCGGAGCAGGTGAATTTGCACATGAGTGGGTTCCCTAAAAAGATTATTACTACTATTTGTCTGTGGTGTTTTGTATCCCTGTGAGATAAACTGCAAAAACATGAGTTGCTTTTTTTAATAGGAGAAAACCCGGGAGCAAAAAGAAGTTGAGCTAATCCCTAAGATGCAAGAAGCCGTGAACTATGGACTAAATATACTAGATTCTGCCTTTGAGCAGCTGGACATCAAAGCTGGAAACTCTGATTCAGAGGATGAGGAAGTCACTGACAGAGTGGAGCAGATACTGGAGCCTAAGGTTATATTATATACCGAGTAATAATGTAGACAAAAACTTTTTAAGGAAACCTGCAGTCTTTTTTCTTTCAGCAAAAATTGCAATGTGTTTTTTTTGTCTGAAATTACAAATGAGATTGTTTGATAGAAAGGTTTATTAAGATTATAATTATTCTTTTTCTGCATGTCTATGTAGGACCTGTATGTGGACAGACCCTTGCCACATCTAATAGGTTCACAGCTTTTCATGGAACATGATGATGTGGGATTGGGAGACCTCTCGAGTGAAGGTAATACAGTTTGTAATAATAATCAACTGTTTTATTTTATTTTTACATTGTGTTGATTGGTAGCCTTTTAAAAATTGTAAATTGTAAATGTATTAATCTTTGTTGTTCTTTTTCAATTAATTTATTTTGAAGAAATGACAATAGATAGTGATCGAGATAGTGTCCTTGACAGCGAGGATGGAAAAGATGCCGATGTAAGATTTATTTTCATTTTAATTACATATTTGAGTGCATTGATAACAGTAATTAACAGTAGAACTATGGAAAGCGGGAATTATCAGTTATTTATGAACATATTCTTAAACCAGTCAATCAATCATTAGACTACACTTGCAGTTTTTTTCTTGCCTACGCATGCAAACAGGTTGTACTGCCAAACTCGACATAGAAAGGACCTGGATTGGCAATAACTGATATCTGGCTACAGATACTTTGAAAAACCCACTGCCGTTACAGTTCTGTGGTCGTTTGCCTAAATTAAGGCTACAATATAAAAAATTGTTCTCTGAAAGGACGTGGTCCGTAAGGCTACAAAAAAATCTATGACTCCAAACGACAGAAAGACCACTGTTTGCAATTGCATTTTTTTTTTCAAAAGCGAAAGTGGCATTTTTCAAGAAATTCACCCTGGCTTGTGTTTTCCCAAACCAATTTTGTTATTGAGTAGTTTGGGTGTGAATGGAAGGCCAAAATGTCTAAAAAAAACAACAAATGTCTTACAAACTTACAAATGTCTATACGCATTCAGCTTTGGCTATAAGTCTAAATTAACTCTACTCAAACACAAATATATATAGCTATAAATGGTCAAGCTGCTTGCACAACAACTTAATAATCTAGTTTGTATGGGAATGCTTGTGAGTGTTCAAGTGTATGTGATTGAATGAACAGGTGAAGTTGATTTCCATCATTATTTCTGGAAGGTGTTAATAACATATTTGATGTTTATGTTAAAAGCAATTCGATGAAGACTTAAGTCAAGATGAGGAAATGCAAAGCAGTATTAAAAAGGTAAGCAGCTTTTAAAGGTGTATTTATGAACATGTTACAGTTTAAACCATAAACTGACAATTGTGCCAAGATGTGTGAAATGACAGGCATTTAAATGCACTCTAGAGTGACTGTTGCCTTTTCTGTCACAATTTGCTCTAACTTTGTCAAGGATTTTGCATCCCACCATGATCTACACTTAAATTCCAATCCCAATAAGTCCTGAATGTTGGTACAGGCCATTCTTATTGTTGTTCCAACTTTTGTTTAGGTAAAACAATTACCCTGTCTGCATTTAAGCATCGTTGAAATCGCTTGTCATTACACCATCCGAAGCATTGAGCATGGGAAAAAAAAGCTATTAACAAATGAAAAAGACACACACGTATAACCCTTTAAAGTGTAGGTATTTCCTTGCAGAGAAATATTGCAGTATTGTTCACTTTACTTAATGATCTCCCACAAAACTGTGACAGCACTTTATGGCACAAATCAGGAAGAGATGCCCATACTTTAAATCTAGTTGTTGATTGTGCTAGCGATATGCAGTGACCATGAGCATTCATAGTTAGGATGCACCGATTGAGAAATTCTGGACCGATACCGGTTTTTAAAATAGCAACATAGCCGATGCTGACACCAATGTTTTTAGGCCTATTTTGTTTTTGTTATCTCTTGTGACAGGGTAACAAAGGCAACATCATAACAAATAATTAACTGCGCTGTTTTGAGTAGGGATGTTAATCTTCATTGAGAATAAATGTGTCAATATACACAGAATATGATGTTATATTCATTATGCCATATTCCAAGATGAGCCCTTCAAAAGATAATATTTTTGAATGGACTTGGGTTGAGAAATGTCATTTGGGTTTTCAAGTAGGCACCCTCCATCCCAGTTGTTTTGATAATTTGGACCCTTGACACCTCCAGAAAGCTTAACTTGAGCAATGACGTCTCAGAGCAATATATCCATATGTGTATATATCCGCTCTCGGCACAGCCAGAAATCTGTGTTTTTTTTATGAGTTGTTTATTAATCCGAGATATACCCCTATACCTCTCCCTTATTCGTATTTCGGCATGTATTCAATGGCAACTCTTCAGGGATACTTTCTACCTGAACCACAGATAATCTTTCCCTACTCTGTTACTGCAGGGCTTAATATTTGACGCTCTGCAGATATCCCTATATCTACCCCCATTCTCTATGCCTGCATGCACTTTCTGCCAACTTCGCAGGGATACTTACCACCTGAAAAGAAAATAATCTGTTCTTTCCTTTTGTGCCCATATAGGATTCTAACTTTTCAGCCACAACCACTGGCTACTTCTTTCTGCTATATATGATTTAGCTTTTATGGTTGTTGATATTGGAACAAATGCATGGCATCCAACTTCCAAAGGGCACACTTTTGTTCTCCAACTTCGCTGATCTGCCTCAACTGCTATTTCACTATAGCAGATTTTCTTTCTTTTCAGGCCTTTTTGATTCATAGTAAACATTCAGTTGAACAGTCATTGTTTGGTTTAAATTCACGGTGTGTATTTGTATCCCATATATGCCTTTCAGAAGTACTTGTTTTTTGAGTTATGTCATCATATTGCTGCTAGTAGTTGCTACTTTGTCGTTAGCACCAAAGACAATCTCTGCTTTATTCACTTTTATTTATGTTGATGAATGTATTGGAAGTACACATGCTTTTTCGTTTTAACCTACCTCCAGAGACTCACTAATGTGAATTAAACAGTCCCTTGTCTTCAGTGTGGATGAGGTTTTGTCTGCCAACCTATGCAGGGCCCACAAGTGTGACAATTAAATTATTGAAGAGACGTTAAAAGGGCCATATTATGCATAATGTGAGGTGCATGCTTTTATTTAGGAGTTCTTCTAATGTAGTTTTGCATATTTCCATGTTAAAAAAATATTTATTTTTTCCAAACCGCCAGGATCTGCAGCACCTCTTTGCCCTCTGTTTGAAGTACTCAGTTTTTGCTCCTGTCTATTAAAGCTCGAAAAGCAACATATCCTAAAGCAAAGGGAAAAACCTAAAAAGAATACTAGGTCCCGTTTAACTTAAAATACTTAAGACTACTTAAAACTACACTAAAGATCCCTACACAGTAAATCAGGCAGTGTGAATTCTATATATGTTATGCATTTTCTGATACAGAAGATGTCTATGGGGAGCAGTGAGGATGACGAAGACGATGAAGATGGAGATTCAGACATATTTGGAGAATCAGACAAATATGACAACGATGAAGACAGAGGGGTATGGTTTCTAATTTAATGCTAAGTCCACAGAACGTATTTTTGTATTTTGTGTGTGTGTGTGTGTGTGTGTGTGTGTGTGTGTGTGTCTCTCTGTGTGTCTGTGTTATGAGGTGTGAAACGTGCCACCTACAAACACGCAGTGCGTTCACTGCCTCATTGCCACCTGCAAGGGACGCGTGTCTGCGTGTACGCCTGCAAATGTGTAGCGTCTGCATCGCTAC